>JAMFLL010000004.1:0-70137 GCA_027475725.1 Pythium rhizo-oryzae
TGCTCTACGTGTTCGACCCGAACAATAAACGGTGGACCTTCCCTTAGTTATCACTGGTACTTTGGTATCTCAAGGTAACTTATACGATCCACCGAGGCGTAATCGTGGGTAAACGCTTCGAGCAGGCGCACTTCATCATGGATGATCTTGCGAGGAGCTTCTGATTGTGGGAGATGCACTGTTTGGGAGACCGACTGCCGACAGCGCGCGACACGTCCTCCCACGAGACGAAATACGCCATCGCAAGCAGAAAAGCCTCGTGTTCGGAGCGGCTCCAGGTGCCTTGGTTCATCTTGAAAAATCAACTCTGACGGCTTCTGAGCACCCAAAAATGGGTGCAAAATTGCACTCCTGAATTCCGAAAATACTGGTTCAACAATGAAGGCTAGTGTGATCGTTGCTAATGTGTACCGCGTCTTCGATGAGAAGCTCCTGGAGGACCCTGACTTTATGGCTGGGTGGCGCTTGTGGAGCTTCTTCAAGACGCAGAAGGGCGAGCTAAAAGATGCGGAGGTGCGCTTGGAGGATAGCGCGCTAATCTCCCAGATGAAGGTGAGAGGACGCCATGTGAACAAGACGGCGCAGGATGAGTGGAACAGCTTCCGCTCAAACATGCTAACCATATTCCCGGCCATGAATAAGCGCTTGCACTACCATGAGCAGTACCGCCGCACATTCAAGAAAGTGGCGTTCGTGGTCGTGGACTGCTGCTTCGCGATCAAGTACAAAATGGACTCGGCCGCGCTGAAGAAGTTGCTGGCGTCGATGTTCAAGGCCACCAACTCGGATGAACAGCCAACGCTGTTTGTCATCCTTGAGAACCACATCACGGATTCGGAGTTTGACCACAAGCTCAATCAGTTCGCGCGAGGAGAGTACCGTGGCACGCAGGACAAGATTGACGACTACCGGAAGTACAAGCCGAAGCTAGACAAGGACAACGTCGCCAAGATTCGCGTGCCATTCGCGGTGACCCACGCGGCGATGACGGTGTCGGAGAAGAAGGTGAGGAAGAAGATGTGCGACGATCGAGCTCGCCCCGGGGCGAAGAAGATCTACTCGCGCGCGGGGATCAACGACTTTGCGCTGATCTTCATGATCGACAAGATCCGTCGATCGTTCGGGATGTGTGCCCGCGTCGCTCTCCTGAGCGACGACTTCGGCCTGCTGCACTACGCGTCCACGTTTTACACTCCCGACACAGGCGGAGTGTATCCCAACCTGCCCCGGGAGTACGTGGATCCGTACATCGTGACCCCGTATCTGCTTGACCCCGACGAGTGGAATGTGTGGCGCCACAAGCATGTGCACCCTTACTTCGCGAACCACATCGCGGATGCGTAGTGTATCGTGACACTGTGTGTGAACAAAACCAACAAAACCAACAAAACCAAAAAAAAATGCATGTTTTTTTTCATTGCCAGTGGATTTCGAAGCTCCGCGGGGTAGCCTTGGTTGTGATGTTTTTGATTTTCTCTCTGCGCGGCGACTTCCGCCGGAGAAACCACACGATCCCGATGAAGATGCACACTAAGACCACGACGACCGGTATGATCCAAAGCTCTTGTGACTCCTTCGGTGGCGCCACCGCGCTCTCAACCAAGAACACCTCCGATATGTCTTGCATTACATCGTCTCCGGTTTGCATCATGTCCGCTAGGATGTTGGTTGCCACTAGTGCACCCACGACTGTCGGATCCACGAAATTGGTGCCCTTGACCACATTCTTGCTATCGAAGAGGCGGAGCGTTCTATCAATCGCCTCCGGCGTAATTGCATACTCGACTGAACTGATGAAGCGCTTGGCCGCTTCGATGGAAGACGTGGCTAGATCCGCGACGATCTCACGCCTGATCGCAGATGCCACAGTCTTGGCAGTGTTCTCGTCGATGACTATCGCGCGGACCTTTTGCGGATCCTCTGCACTCCACTTGCACGCCATGCAAGCCGCCGCCGCGTTCTTTCCAGTTATGAGTCTTGCGTAGATTGTCGATGCCGCAGGATTCCCTGTGTCCTGCAGTATTTCTCTCGTGCTGGTCGCGTCTTTGAGGACAGCATCGTTTTCGGCGGCACACAGGGCGGAGAGAGATTTCGCATCGACGTCATCACACTTTGCACTCCTCAGATCGGCGTCCTTCACTGGTGTTGTGTGGGCTTTTATCTGATTGACGCATTTCGTGGTGAAGTAGTCGATCACGTGGTCGATCACGTCCTCCTTGCTGGTTATTGTACCCATTGTATATTGACTGCCACATTTTCATCGAGCTAATCCGATGGATGACAATCAAGATATACTGACCCTTTTTGATTACTTCCCTGGGGAGTGCTCAGTTAGCGATGATGTGTACAGACGATTACCCTCTGGACAATGTGCAGCGCCACATCCTTGGCGTGATCGTCGGATTGATGTCGAGCTTCAACATCTCCGCCGAGCAGACGGCCACGTGTTTCAAGTACATGACGTCGCTTCCTCCCGACCTGGTCAACACCTCTTACGTCCCGATTCAAGAGGAGTCCACCGAAACCCAGCGAGCCACCCCTGGCAGTTCCAGCACGCAGTCATGGGCAGATATGTGCGACGAGGAGGACGCCAAATTGTGCACCGAAGCAGACACAAGCGATTCCGACGACTCAGTGAACCCAGCTGGTCCATTGTATGTGACTACCCGAAGACAGTTTTGCGCGGCAATGCAAAACGGGATACGGATTTGCCCGCGCTACTCCACGTGTGAGAACGACCAGTGCAAGAACTTCCATATCCGATCGGAATACGTGTGCCCCCACGTCGTGCGCGGAAGCTACTGTGACGACAAGACGTGTGAACTAATTGTCATTCGCGCATGCCGCAAGGGCAAGAACTGTGTAAATCCAGAATGCTCGTTCCGCCACTGAGCAAAAAAAATGTCCGCGGGAGTACTACTAGGGGGGGATTTTTTTATTGAACGTTGAAATTATGCATTTTTTTTAGCGGCGCTTGGTGGTCTTCTTCTTCTTGGTCGTGGACTTGCGCTTCTTACCACCAGTCACAGTGGTTTCGAAGCCGCCGCCCGCCTTCTTCTTGGGGGCAACACGGATTGTGAACACGGCAGCCGCCGTGGACGTCGTGCGCTTCTTCTTGGCCTTACCTCCAGCAATGTCAACCATCGTGCGATGAGTATGTCGTATATGTCACGCTCTGTTATGTCTATATACACATTTAGATTCTTACGAAATTTTAGGATTTAATTATCGGGGCGATTCAGGCGCACTAGACAAGTCTACGGCACTCGAGAGTGCGTGTGAAAGTGATGTCATCCCTGTTTTAGTGAAACGAAATAGCAAGCTTTCCGTACTGGATCATATCTCAGGTTCAATATACATCCCATCATGTCGTCGAAGTCGATTGGCCCCTATGCCGCACCACTGGTTGGTTCCGTGCTGGAAGCAGCAGCCATTCTCGGTCAATTGCTTCGGACAGAAGGGTACTCGCGAGAAGCCATCATGGATTTATCGGTTGGGGAGTTTCTGGCAAACGAGCGTAACGCGATCTCCACTGAATCTTCCATGCATCTTCTCGCCTTGAAGAAGGCCTTACTCTACTTCGTGCCCATCATCTCACCCCCCGGAACCTTCAAAGGCATCGCGCTCACAAGTCAAGTATCAAGCCCAGCAATTCAGTACACAGGCGAGGGACGTCACGCTGCGGCACTGGCAATCGGAGACAAGTTTAGACTAGTTGGGTTCGCGTTTCCTCACGAGTGGAAGACCCACATCTCCCAAGACGTTTTCCCCTGGGAACGATCGAGTCTGGAACAATCGCCACTCACCTACAAGCCCATCTCATTCAAGCTTGACGCACTGGAAGGTTTCCGACCAATCGCGAGCAATGCGTACCTCATAGACCCGGAGCACTACGACGACACGAAGCTCTTCAACAGGCTCAACAAGCTCTTGGTCGTCTGCCTCGAGCACCCTTTGACCGAAGCGGCATCGAGCATGGCCAACTCAAACGTTCGCCATCCGACCAAGCGGCTGCGCGTCGCCAAAAGAATGAAACCGTTCAACGATCGCGATTACCTACCACGCCTGAACGCGATCCTACCGTGTTTGATCACTCCGATGTACACAATGTCTGAGTACGAGTGTCTGCAGATGAGCTCCAATTGGAGACTGTACGACGAGATCAAGCTTCTAGGTATCGATTCCGAATCCGTGACAGAGCGCCTTTCGCATCTACAGTACGTCAAGGATGAAACGCAGCGTGCGCTCGTGAATCTGAAGCAGTCCAGGTATCAGCGCATGATTCAAACCCGTGGAGAGAAGATAGCCCGAGAACGATACCCGCACTACTTTGACTTCACAGACCGGCGCGCGATGTTTGTGCGTTTCAAGCGATTCTCCATTGACAAACTGCCCGAGCGAGAGCGCAAGGAGCTAAGCATCTTGGTTGAAAAGGAGATTGAAGCCCAAAACGCTCTGCTCCTGAACCGATGCGAGCACATAGCTCACGTCCAGCACCTCCACGCGATGAATCGATCGGGGACCGACGAGGAGGCCATCGCAGCGTTTAGCCGCGTCGAGCCCTACATCGTTTCGGAGGGGACACTGTCGACGTGCAAACTCTGCTCCTACCCTTTGCTTTGCCAGCACGAGATAGAATTCTACACAGCATTGCAGAGTGTCGACTTCTCTACAGAGACCGTAGATAAGTCGTATTTAGTCCGACAGCGAATCCTGAACAAGTTCAAACAAACGAACAGCATACGAACTGGCACCGAAGATACCGAGGTAGCCTTTACCTTCTATTGCAAGATCTGCGGTGGCGAGCTCGGTAAGTCCGACGACGTCATTCAGGCAGGAATACGAACGCGAGACCAAGCGTCGTTCGCTGAAGAAACCTCCCCGATCGAGTCGAGTGTATACTCCGGTATAGCGCACATCGTGAAACACAACATGAACCAAAGCGTCGTCCCGTCCACACAGCGGGCAATCACTCGACTCATCTTCAGCGAAACCAAAAAAGAGATCAGCGGCCACATCGCGCGAGCCAATAAGCTCGAGAACGAGTTTCTAGAACTATTTATCAGGTACATAGCCTACGTCTATGCCTGCTCTTCACTTATTGCGATCAAGGTGAAGCTCCAAACATCAGAGAAGATACTAATCAGCCGTGATACGGAACGGACCGGAGGCGGTGACATCAAGTCCGACTTTGTGACTGCCTACAAAATCATCCAAGCAAACATGGCCTTCAAACGGGTCGGCGTGACCGAGAGCAAGGCAAAGGCACTGCTTATTCACGCATTCAAGTTCATGAATCGAGCACTCGCAAACGCATCGCTGCCACTGAAACCGTCAACAGGGTTGGACCGGTTACGCAATGACATCCTCAGTAGTCCGATCACAAAATACGCTGTGCACATGTACAAGCGTCGCCACGGTGACAAGCAGGTCGATCCGTTAAAAGTCGTCGGTGTAGACTTGTCCGTGAAGAGCGAGCCAGGCAAACGACGGATATTCAACAATATTTTCAAGGTGAAGGATCCTCCCCGTGGAGACTTTGATCAATACATACATGAGTCGTATCATGTTTTCGTGGATGCCGTCGAGAGAGCGCCGCTGACAACGACAGTGACACCTCCAGTGAGTGATTTCGTTAAATCATTCGAGGCGAAGCGAGAAGCGCTGTTCCGGAAACTCCGACTGACGCCGCCACTAAATCTACCGTGCGAAAACGGCCGCGAGTTTGATTTCACTCTGACCAACTTTCAAATAGGATACTGCGTGGATCCTGCGCGACCTCACCGCTGGAAGATTGCAAGAAGCGACAAGGAATTGTCGTACGTGTGCGAACTCTGCAATCTCGAGAAGACGAAGGTACCTACAAATGCGTCCACAGTGAAGTCCACAAACAGAGAGATACAGCACAGCCTAGATGAGGACATGACCATGGATGCCTTCTTCGAGCTGTACACGCTGTCGTGTCCTGTGAAAAATGCTCACGAGTACGACGATAACACTTGCACACAATGCGGCGTGCTCAAAGAGCAACTCGTGGCGATGGATCCGGCTTACTACAAGAAGTACTCGGCAACGTATCTTGAGTTTCGACGACGGGTGACGCGCGAGATGCTAAGTAGCGCAGGCGCCATTCTTGCTGCTACAAAGAATGAAGAAGCAGTTGAATCCGTGGATGAAAGCGTGGATCTCACCAAGCTCGAGTCCTTGGCGACGGGCCTCTCCAAAGCATTGAACCACCCGGACTTGAACACGCTCGGCAAGGATTCGTCTGGACAACGCGTGTTCGAAATCGTCGAGTCATACGTAAGGCTGCTGTACTCGCATTATGCTTTCGCGAGGAATCTAACCATGGACACCACGTCTCACCCGGACATGAACTTTTATCTTTTGGTCAAAGAGCTATTCGCGAATGGAACTAAACTGCCAACACTGCCGCCATACCCGAACACGAAAAACGCAGACAAGCTACTCGCGGATCTGTTTCAAATCATCTTCGATGTTGTGTCTGGCGGGGATGCAAATGCAAACAAGCTACTTCGGTACCTCGTCGACAAAATGGTCGCACAGCATTCAAAGCACCAAATGTACAATGTCGGAAGGCTGAGGACGTCGATGTTTGTGGAAGAGGAGCACGCCGAAGAAGCGGAACAGGAAGAAACCGAAATCGTCGAGGAGTTGTTCGGCGGCTTTGATATCGCCAACGATGATCAAGAGGACAACCTGAACGGGGAGTACGAGTGAGCTCGTTACGCCTTTTTTTCGTACGCGATCTCGGCCTTGATCGCGCTGATGTCATCCGCGAAGAAGTCGTAGATCTTCTGGAGAACCGTCGGGGCGACGATGCCGTGAAGCTCCTGGAGAGTGAGCTTGCCGCGCCAGCGCATCACCTGGTCCACCTTCTCAACTGTCGTCCGTCTCGATATCTTGCCGCCCCTGCGCGCCTTCTTGAGTTGCCGCAATTCATCTGCGTTCAGATCGAGAATGGACTTTGCCCAGATGCGCTTCCACTCTTGACGACACCTCTTGGAGAAAGTGACAGTCTTTGAGTACTGACGCCAAGGTGCTTTCACGTCGAGTTCTTTGTCCTCAGCGATAGTGTCGAGCGCTTTGCGCGTCGATTTGCGAGTGTCAAGCGCTTTGTCTTCGACGATTGTGTCGAGCGCTTTGCCGTCGAGCGCTTTGCCGTCGAGCGCTTTGCCGTCGAGCGGGAGAATCCATCCACTGTAGAAGCGCGCGAATCCAGTCGTGGAGGGCACCCAGTTCGTCTCATAGCTCGCTAGCCCATTGCGATAGCGGACCCACCCACCTCTGTACCGCGGGTCGTCGCCCTCGTAGGGCTTCCATTCGGCGGCATCGCCGAGGCCATCGTCCGGTCGCCGGTCTTCCATTTTCGCGATTGGAAAAGATCGTGTTGCTGTGATTGGATATTATTGTGTTCTGCTCACCTGGACAACCATTCGGCAATTGTCAAATGGCCTGAGTGCTGAGCTCGCCGAACCAAACCGAACACGACATGCCTCGGTACGATCGGCCCATACAGCATCTGCACGATCTCCAAGTTCCCTTGTTCACAAGCAATCTGGAGTGTCTCAAGAGGGAAGTGACCCAGTTCTCGCCGCAGCATCCATCGGATGGTGGTCACGTGGCCGCCTCTGACCACCTCCACGCAATGTATGTCACGCAAGAGCTCGCGGACTTGGTATCGCCTGTCAATCCACTGGAGCACATTGAGCTGGCCCGCATCTACACAGACCTGCAGTAACTGCTGCGTCAACTCAAAATCGGCCTGCATGCAAATCAATTGAAACAAGTCCAGGTTCCCACATCTGCAAGTCGCCTCGCACAGCATCTTGCGCAGAGCTTCCATCCGCCAAGCAATTCCGAGTGCGTTGAAGTCATTGTACAGCGCGATGGCTTCACAAATCGCCTTCTCCGTGCCGCTGGTCGAGTGTCCGTCCGCCCGGTATCGACGAACTAGTGAAGCGAACACAACGGGTACTCCTCGTTGGTAGGAAGTCACATGCTTCAAGATTGCCGGATCCGCGAGCACGATCGCCATAGTGCAGTATATATATTGCCATCATCTGATAGTAGAATGTCTACAATATAGCTCAAAATGAAGACCGCTGAAGAGAAGAAGGTGCTGTCCTTGCTGGACGTGCTTGGGTCGTGCATCGTGGACATCTTTTATAACCACATGTACGACCGCGCGATCGCGGTTCACGAGAAGACAAGCCGCGGCTTGACCGAGTGCTACCGTGAGACTATTTCAAACTACTTGGGAGAAAGCAGGCACCCGCGGTTCTACTCCATGTTGCTCAACAGTCTCCACCACTACGTCCGCATGAGCACGATCTACACGGACATCTCCTACCGCGATTGCATCGCCATGTATGCTGCCCTGTTTGTGCCGCAGATGTACGTCAACTCGCTCACGACTGACCAATGCGTCAATTTGGTCTCCATGGTGCTGAACAACACCGTCCACGCGTTGGCCAACGAAATCAATCAGCAGCACATCGGATGTATTATCGACGACCACACGGACGCCACCAACATCGAGATCCTGCAGGACGTAGTGCTCAAGGTTCTGCTTCAACAGCGGGAATCTAACTACGACCGGTTCATCCACGCGCAGAAGAAGAACGAACCAAAGGCCGCTACGGAAGAACCTATGGTCAGGTTGAGTGCCGTGCTGAAGAAATTTGTCGCCGAGAGAGCTCTTCTGAAGAACAAGAATGCCGACCTGCTTGCCAAGAACTGCACGCTTGCCACGCAGTTCAACGAGCTCAAGGCCATGTTTTTAAAGCAGATTGCCGCGCACAAAGAGCAAGCGAAGCTCATCGACAGGCTGAAGATGCAGCTCAGCGAGCTTCTTGAGACAAAGAGCGTTGAGGAGACGAGGAGCGTTGAGGACACAAGGAGCTTGGAGGAGACAAAGAGTGAATCCGATGATGAACAACAGGACGATGATGAACAGCAAGACACTTTCGACGAGGCGCTCTTCAGCGTGGAGTATGTGGAGGACCCCAGACACTAAGCTTGCAGACAGATCAGATCTGAGTAGCAATTCATTGAATTGCACAGCCCTGCATTTTGCGGAACCGTCCTCAAATGAAAAATGAAGCTCTTCTGCGCTATCGTGGGCGACAACGAGGATGCGTTCCCTGTGAGCGTGGATCCGGGCGACACCATCGGCGACCTGAAGAACGCGATCGTTAAGAAGGCGCGTACCGGAGTGGAGGCACTCGACGCTCACAAACTCAAGCTGTCCCTCGCACGAGAGAACGACGCGTGGCTTCCTGAGGGGAACGCGACAAACAGCGTTGAGTTCACCGCGCTCCCGGCATCAAGACTTCTCTCGAATGTATTCATCGGTGATATGGGAGTAGAGTGCATCCACGTGCTCGTACGCGTGCCCGTCGATACGGATGCTAAGCTGCGCGATGAGCTCGGACACACGGCGGCTCTAAAAGCGCGAATCGTCAACCAGATTAAATTAGAGGCCGTAACGGAAAGGCTCGAGGCAGAGAAGGCGGAGAGGGCTGCGGAGAAAAAAAGACTCGAGGCGGAGCGCATCGCGGAACAGGCAAGACTCGAGGCGGAGCGCATCGCGAAGTTCCCCAAGAAGCGAAAGCATGACTGGGAAGAGCTGAATAGCGTTCTCCGTTCAAAGGCGGGCAGGGATGGATGCGCGGCGTTCTCTGCGATCGAGTACGAGCAGCTGCCGAAGCGCTTCCGGACAGACGACGGAGACGTTACGTCTGGACCATTCTACGACCTCATGAAGACTGCGCAAGGCATCAACGACAACGTGCTAGATGATCTCATGAAGGTCATCGACACCAAGACCTGGGTGTACAAGAACATGACGGCTAACGAGGAAACGCGCATCATGTTCATGAGTGCCATCTTCGAGTGCGTGGTCAACATGTTCAAGGACAAGTGCGACGAGCGTGTTCAACTGTTCGTCCAATCCAGACTTGTTGGCTCATTCGTCAAAGCGAACGGTGTGGTTGATTTCAAAATCACTCGAGGAAAGAAGACGGTGTGTATCGTGGAGGCGAAGGACTACGATTTCCGCAAGGGCTCGGCGCAAAGCGTGCTAGGTATGGAGGTTGCGGCGGACAACAACAACGAAGAGGTCATGTATGGGGTGGTGACGAACTACGAGACGTGGCGTTTTCTCAAGCGTACGGACGAAGCCATCGAGCGGTGGGACGACTCAATCCGCCACGAGGATCCTCGGCTGGACGTGAAACGTGTAGCTGGCCGCTTGTACGCCATGCTAGATGCATAGATTAGCGAGTTTACATGCTCGTGCGTCGCATGGCCAGCGTTTTGCGTATCTCCTCATCGACGAGGTCCTCCGGATCATTCCTGGTTATGGAAGAGCGCGAGAAGTCGCCTTGAGAGAGGTCTCCCAACCCCGGACTAGATGGCCCCATGGAGAAGTAGCGCCTCAGCGTCCCGAGCTTGTTCCTCTTCAGGTTCTGCCGATTCCTCTCGGTGAGAGCTTGGAGTTTGGTCACTCGCACGCTCTCATTGCCCTTTGGGGGAACGGATGTTCGCTTGAAAGCTCGCCAGCCCTGTATAAGGGACGGCGCTCCAGCAAGCACAAGCTTCAGAATGTCCCACGTCGACCAGACAGCGTTCAAAGTGTCAAGCTCCATTTTCTTTTTTTCGTCGTGTATGTCCATCGGGTCCGTGAAGACGTACATCTTGCGTGCGCCGACAAGATACGCATGAGCAAAGGTGGTCATTCCTGTCACGATGCTCATCAAGGAGATGACCACCGACGCCTTGTCCAGCCAGTCCGAGTAGACAATGTAGAACTTCTCCGCGTAGATTCGACGGCAACGGTCCAAGATCGTGTTGCGACTGTTTGGGGTGAACAGCGCTGGAATCAGATACAGAGGATTCATCCCAATGTTCCGGATGGCGTACTCGGGCGTCAGCTTGATGTAACTGTTGAAGTTCTCCTCGAGATCCGCATGGGTGATGCGCGGCTTCACTGCAAACATAGGCGTCGGGATGGAAGGATCCAGCGCCGCGACGTCCACGTCCGCAGCCAAGACAGCATTTCTGTGGTGCTTGTTTCTGTTGTGCTTGCCCATACTGTATATTCAGCTTGAGGTTTTAGGGTTTTAAGCGTGGTACCCTAAAAACACGCCTCTTGTATGACGCTACCGCTAGTAGGCTCGTCTTTGCACGGATGCCACAAGCCCACACTTCGTCTCCTCACGCTTTGCCCCGATTCTGCGCTGTTGGCCGTTCTATGTTGCAATCGAACTGAATGGTTCCAGCCCACTCATCCTGAATGTGTATTAAACAGACAGCTGTATTAAACAGCAAATCTTCCCGCCTGGATGCCCCCATTCTTCTTTTCTCATCCAGCGATGGAGGACCACACGCTTGCTCTCCTGAAGGCCGAAATGCTCAAGAGCGTGGAGGCGAACTACTGGCGCGATGCGATCAACTGGCGCGACATTGCGGACTGGCACGAGTGCGCCGCGATCACTGACGAAGAGAAGGAGCTCATCCGCGCGTTCGATGCCGACAACGCCGAGCCCTCCCGGCTCGAGGAGCTCAAGCAAATATTCGACACGCAGCAAGCGCGGGAAGCGGAGACGCCTGACTTCAGTTCCAACTACTACCTCGATCCATCAGTGCGGACACACTACGGCAAGTGGATGTTCGAAGTGGCCGCGGAGTTCAAGTTCGTTCCCGACACAGCGGAGACCGCGCTGTACATCTTCGATCGCTACTTCGCCTCCCAGCAACCGAAGGACACGCACCATGTCGCGCAGATCGCGACCGCCAGCATGTTGGTCGCATCCATCCACGAGGAAGAGCCGATGACCATCACTGAGGCCCGATACATGAGGCGTGGACACGAGCCGTTCTCCAGCGCGGGCCTGCTTGAGGCCAAACTCGACCTACTCAAGATGCTCGACTACCGACTGAGCTACCCGACGGCGCACATGTTCGCTCGAGACTTCATTCAAGTGATCGAGGCGGTCGACGGACTCTACGATCTGAAGCACCTCGAGCGCGAAGTCAACGAGATACTCGCGCTGTGGATCCTTCGCGCGGACACGATTCACGTAGCCAAGTCGACCATGGGAATCTTCGCGGTTGTTCAAGCCTGGAAGGCCGACCACCTGTGTCCCGATGTCTTGCAAGATGCTCTCGCTGCAATCGACGCCGAGCACTTCATCAAGTGCGAATCAGCTCCAACCGAGCAAGATCGTGCTCCTTCTCCAACCTCCGTCGACGCTCCAGAGGTTGACCGTCCGAAACGGAAGCACGATGATCAGCCCGCGGATGATCAGCAAAAAAAGAAGAAAGCAGTTAGACGGCGTCTCGAGTAGATGTGTATATACTTTGTTCAATTGGTTGCTCCGTGTATGGCGATGTCAATGGATCAGGGTTCACCTGGAGAGTCTGTTGCGGCGTCTGCTCGGCCGTCTTTTGCGTGTCCAACTTGTATCTGTGCTTGATGAGCGTGTTGTTCAGGCCGATACCGGCCGCGACGATCGCGTAGGTTGTCAGCATGTGCTGCACCATGAACCCTGTCGAACGGTTGGTGAACGTCTTGCCGTAGAAGAAATCCATCAGCCAGATAGCAAACAAGATGAACGCCCCAACCAAGAATGGATTGAATACAAGGGGACGCAGGCAAGGGCTGTCCCAAATGTAGTCGGCCACACACGTCGCTACCTTGCCGGAGGATATAACGCCATTGGATTCGCGGCCCATCGTAATCTCGATATCCTATATAACACGCAGAGAGAAATGATCAAGGAAGCGGACTACTCTGGGTCACGCCGTTCACGTCCAAGATCACCTGGACCACCTCGTTGAACGACATGAACGCATTCGTCTTGAACTTGAACGAGAGCTTCTTGAAAGTCACCGTGATGTCTCTCTTACCCACACGCTGAAATGTGACCTTCTCCGCATGAAACGAGCGACGCTGGCTGTTCACGCGGTTGTGCGCGGCGATCTCCTCGCGAAGTAGTTGGTTCGCTACACCTGTCTTCCGCTTGCGCTCCTCGTTCACATTCTGCAAGATTGCAGTGCGACGCTTGTTGAACTCTGCAAATACGTTCTGACGAAGGTCGATGCCGTTCGCATTGTAGAACGGAGAGACCGCAATCTCGTGGTTGCCTTGCGCCACTCGACTCGCAATGGTCGCGTCCACGTAGGCCTTCTGGCCGGTGACGAACTTCACTAAGATGGATCCATCTTCGTCGTACGACTTGGTAGCGGCGAAGTAGTGGTGTTTGCTTTCGTCCGTGGGGTTCATGGTGGACGTCAGCGATTTCTCCTCGAGGTATGACTTGGCGATTTCGACAGTCTCCTTGGTCTCTGTGAGATCGTCTTGCACTTCGTCAAGTGTACGTTTCGTGTCTCTGCTGTAGCCTAGGAGCTCCTCAATCTGCGACTTTTGGTCCAACGACAGAGCCTTCATCTCATCTATCATTGTGGTCTGCTCCTTGACCTCGTTGATCAGCGAGTCGATCTTGTCATCTTTCATCGCAAGCATCTTCTCCTGGTACGCGGCCTGGTAGTCGCGGTAGAAGCCGAAGATCTTCTCGAGAAGGAGATAGTACTTGGAGTAGACCACCGGATCGATCGGCTGGTTCGGGCGGCGTTGAGCTCGGAGTAAACAAGTCTTGAACGCATCAGGAGTTAGGTGGTAGTGTTTGGCTGTTGAAAATCCACCTTGGGCCACCGGCTGGCGGACGTCCGCCTGTCGGTAATCTTCGTGTTCGATCAACCCGAGGCTGTAGAGCTTTTCGTGGACCTTTGACGAATTCTCAGACGTCATCACGCCGTACTCACGGAGCTTGCTGTGGTGGACGACGAACTCGCCTTCATGCGGCGCGATGGAGAGAAAGTACTCCATGAACTGGACGTCCACGTGGTGGTAGAATCGCTCATGCACTTTCGTGAAGAAGTCCATCAAGTCCACGCGGACGAGACGGTCGGCGAGACTTGAAGCGTATACCTTGGCTTGTGCGTATGGCGTCATGTTTTTGCACTTGCTGGCAAATTGCAGACTGAGAAGACGACTTTGATATTTTTAGTCTTTCAGCATCGCGTACAGTCGACCAGCTACACGCTTGATATCGGACCGTGGATCCTTATACTGAATGCCATCGTCCCACCGCTCAATCGCGTCGTCCGTGCGTTTGAGAAATCGCCACGTCTCGTAGTTTGTCACCACGCCGTACATGAACTCCTCGTTGTTGATGTCGGCCGCGACCTCCATACCCAGCACACTTTGCGCAGAGCCCTTCCGGAAGTCGTAGTCCTTCGCCTCCACAACACAGACTGTCTTCTTTCCTCGTGTAATCTTGAAGTCCACCACGCCGTTCGCCTTTACAAACGACCCAACGAGCTTGGACTGGACGTAGAGACGAACTCGCTCGGGGTCATCCTTGAACATGTACACGACACACTCGAAGATGGCACTCATGAACTGGATGCGCGTCTCCTCGTTCGTGGTCACATTCTGGTACGCCCACGTCTTGGTGTCGATGACCTTCATGAGATCATCCAGCACGTTGTCGTGAATGCCTTCCGCGTTCTGCATGAGGTCGAAGAAAGGCCCCGACGTGACGTTGCCGTCGTCGGTGCGGAAGCGCTTCGGTAGTTGCTCGTACTCGATCGCAGAGAACGCCGTTCTCCCGTCCTTGCCAGCTTTTGGACGCAAGACACTGTTGAGCTCTTCCCAGTCATGCTTGCGCTTTTTGGGGAACTTCGCGATGCGCTCCTCCTCTAGTCGTTTCGCCTCGGCGATACGTTCGGCGATGCGCGCCGCCTCCTCCGCTTGAGCCTTGACCTTCGCTGCTTCAGCCTTGACCATCTCTGCTTCAGCCTTCGCCTTCTCCGACTCGAGTTTTTCAGTCTCCATCTCCATCCTGATCTGGTTGATCATCCTGGTCTTGCGCAGTTCAGTGAATCCTAATTCCTCGCGCAGGATAGCTTCCTCATTCACAGGTACTTGAACAATCACGTGGATGCTCTCTTGACCGAGGTCTCCACTGAATGCAGTGGAAACAAGTCTCGAAGCGGGGAGCGCGTTGAACTCGATGTCGTCTACCGACGCATCCTCTTCACGAAGCCAATTTCCACCTCTGCGCGCGTACGATAGCTGCAGGCTTGACGCGTCAATACCACCCAGAAGGAAGGGACGTTGAACACAGATGGCACTCTTGAGGTGGCTGATGGTCTCGTCGGGCGCGACGTTGACGTGAAATGCCTGCGCGTCTGAGCCTAGGATCAAGCAGAACAGGAGCATCTTGCTTGGCCGTGTGGTTTCCTCAAAAATGCACAGAGCTCTCCACAGCTCAACACGTGGAACGAAAATGATTGGATCACTTATTGACCAATCAAAATCTCTTTCTGAAACAATTTCCTTAGCTCAGTAGGCACTATTACTCAGCCGAAGGTTTGGGCGGAGTGAAGCCCTGGCTCGCTTCAAGAAGCTGCCACGATCTCCGTGCTTAGGCTAACGCCGAGTGAGGAGACTGGCTCACACCAATCATCTCTTCTTGCGTGGGTGTATGAAGTCATGTTTTGACTAGCAGGCAAACTGAGAACTAAAAAAAGGGCACTGTCATATACACGCACGACAGAATCACTTTCGATTTCGATGAGTCGCAACAAGCCGGTTTCATTCGCGTCCTTCCTCGAGTTGGAGGGCGCCACACACGTCGAGTTGAAGAAGTTGGTGATGGATCCAGCTGAAGTACAGGAGTATCTCCAGGATTTCAGCACGACGAGTGTGTACGCATTCGTGAAACTGTTTCACCGTGGCACCGATGGATCGTGTGATGTGAAGATCAAAACATTCGGCGCGAAGACGGACGCGCTTGTCAATGAGAAAACGCTTCAGCATTCTCTGAAGGTCGGGTCTGACCACGTTGTCGTTGAGAAGGTCGTGACGACGCCGATTCGGCAAGTCCCCCAAACGGCGGAGCGTTTGGAAATCGTGAACCGCCGAACAGCCACGACGGGTAACGAAGATTGGCTGCTCCACATCGACCTCGTGAAATCACTGACCAACCCAGTCGAGTTTGCTGTCAAGCTTCTGAAGGCAAAACAAGCGCTGGTGGATACACCACTCGACAAGATGGACGTGTCCGCCTACGACTACGTGCGAATGACGCTGGTACACCTCAAACCGGACACGCCACCGACACCGTCCCAGGTTCGCGACATCGTGGAGACACTATCCAACACCGATGACACTGAGCGATACCAGGACGAGATCTTTCAGTTGGCGGGCGACATATTCCGAGACCCCATGGTGGTGTCCCAGTTTAAGCAGCAGTCTGGGTTCAAGCGTCTGTGCGCGAATACCGTCGAGCTCAGCAGACCCATATACTTCAAGCAGGTGCTGCCCGTGATTGAAACCTTCTACATGACGGACAAGATGGACGGCACGCGCGCGATGCTGGTGATCAACGAGATATTCCGACGCAACGATCGCAAACGCCTCTACCTCGGTGCCGAGATCAAGGCGATCGCTGACCGCGTGTACCGCATCAGTGAATACCATCACCACGGCTCCAACATTGAAATCTCGCGCACGGTTCTCGACGTGGAGATGATGACGGATGCGAAAGGGAAGCACTCCTTCCACTGCTTCGACGTGATCATGATCGGGTCCAAGCGAATGAGTAACTCTCCCTTCAAAGATAGGATTCGCAAGTTTGAAGGTGCCAAGACCTTGCTGGCCAAGTACGACCTCGGCTCTGTGAAGGACTTCGTGCGGCTCACGAAAGACAACTATGGTACTCAGATCAAAGACTTCTACGAGAAGACGCGGTCGTATCACATCGATGGACTCATTTTCACTCCTGAAGGAACCTACTTCAAGGATGCGAAGAAGACCGACCGGTACAAGCGGCTGTTCAACACAGACTACCCGACCACGATTTCGTTCAAGTGGAAGCCCTTGGACCAAATGACCATCGACTTCTACATGATGGCCAACCCCGCCAAGAAAGGATCGTACATGCTTTGCTCGGGCATCGATGCGAAGAGCTTCGAGCAACTCCAGATGGCCTTCTTTCCTGGATACGAGGCGCCGAAGTCACCGAACGCCCACAAATACTTCCCGATTCAGTTCTCCTCCTCGGATGGATCGTTTTCTCCGGTCTGGACGCCCACAGCTGAAGACCTTAAGGACAGGAAGTCTCTCGCAGGACTCGTTGGGGAGTTTACGTTTGCGAATCGTGACAACTCTCTCTTCAGCCGACCGAAACTGGTACGTCTTCGATTAGACCGCACGCACGATGTCGCGCTGGGTCAGTACTACGGCAACGCGCTACGCTATGCGGAGTTAATCTGGCACAGCATCCAGCATCCGTTGACACTGGAGATGCTGAGCCAACCCAATGTATCGCGTAGTTACTTCGCAGCAGACGATTCGGACGACTGGTACAAAGCGCAGCGCAACTTCAACTCCTTCGCCAAGACGCACATCCTTGAGCGCTATCTCTACTCGGCTGTGACTGGGAAAGCGCGCCTCATGGACATTGCTGCGGGCAAAGGCCAGGATCTGGCTCGAGCGATCGATGCCGGGTACGATGAAGTGGTTGCACTTGATCGCGATGTCGACGCACTCTACGAGATGCTCGACCGCAAGTACAATCTCCGCGTGAAGCGCAAGGGAGCGACAGCCAACATTCATGTGAAGCAGATAGATCTAGAAGAATCCGCGGAGAGCACCATCGATAAACTGAAGATCCCTGGCGAGTCGGCGGATAGCATCATGATCAACTTTGCACTTCACTACATCTGCCACAGCGCGTATCCTGGTCGTGAAGATCCGCTCACGGAGTTTGCCAAGTTGTGCCACTACTACCTCAAACCAGGAGGACGGGTGATGATCACGGCGTTCGACGGCGCAGAGATATTCAAGTTACTCGCGCAGACCACGGCGTGGTCGGTCAAAGAGACCAATCGGCTGAAGTACTCCATCAAGCGGGGCTACTCCTCACAAGAGCTCACACCTACTGATCAGGCGATCGACGTTCTTCTGCCCTTTAGCGCAGGCGAGTACTACAGGGAGTTCCTCGTGAACTACGCCCACGTGCAAGAGGTGTTTAAGGACTTCAAGCTGGTCACCGCCGACTCGTTCGGCTCGTTGCTTCGAATCTACAAGGGACAAAACGCCCGTGGTTACGCCGCTCTCACTGAGGCCGACCGTGAATACGTGAGCTTGTATGGATACATGATTTTCCAGAAGAAGTGAGTAGTTTTGGCGAACGGGTAATTTGCGTGTTCTGCCTGGAGATTTTTTTTTGTAGAAACGCACAAGTGACTAGTGCGATTTCATCGAAGTCGGAATCTGCCTACGCACGAGTCACGGCAGTGGACTACTCTGCGTTACGCCGTTCACGTCTAAGATCACCTGCACCACGTCGTTGAAGGACATGAATGCGTTGGTCTTGTAAATAAACGAGAGCTTTTTGAACGTCACCGTGACATCCTTCTTGCCGACACGGCGATACGTGATCTTCTGGAACGAGCGGCGTTGACCATTCGCGCGGTTGTGCGCAGCGATTTCCGCACGTAGGTTTTGATTCGCTTCGTCCGCTTCACGCTTACGTCCTTCATTGATGTTCTGTAAAATCTCAGTGCGGCGTTTGTTGAACTCTGCAAATACGTTCTGACGAAGGTCGATGCCATTCGCATTGTAGAACGGAGAGACCGCGATCTCGTGATTGCCTTGCGCCACTCGACTTGCGATGGTCGCATCCACGTACGCTTTCTGGCCAGTGACGAACTTCACCACGATGGATCCGTGTTCGTCGTACGACTTGGTAGCGGCGAAGTAGTGATGTTTGCTTTCGTCCGTTGGGTTCATGGTAGACGTGAGCGATTTCTCTTCGAGGTATGTTTTGGCGATCTCGACAGTCTCCTTGGTCTCGGTGAGATCGTCTTGCACTTCCTCGAGAGTGCGCTTCGTGTCTCTGCCGTAGCCGAGGAGTTCCTCAATCTGTGACTTCTGCTCGTCCATCTTTGCGGTCTGATCCAAAGACAGAGCCTTCATCTCCTCAATAACCGCGGATTGCTCCTTGACCTCGTTGATCAGCGAGTCGATCTTGTCGTCTTTCATTGCAAGCAACTTCTCTTGGTACGCGGCCTGGTAGTCGCGGTAGAAGCCAAAGATCTTCTCGAGAAGAAGATAGTACTTTGAGTAGACCACGGGATCGATAGGCTGGCTGGGACGGCGTTGAGCTCGAAGCAAGCACGTCTTGAATGCATCCGGAGTAAGATGGTAGTCCTTGGCCGGACGCCCAGTTGAGTTTTGGAGGACGTCCTCCAAAACAAAATCTACTCCTTCGAGAAGTCCAAGCAACTGCAACTTGTCTTTCATGCGAGAGCTGTTCATGGTCGTGACAACACCGTACTCACGTAGCTTGCTGTGGTGGACCACAAACTCGCCCTCACGCTGCGCGACGGAGAGAAAGTACTCCATGAACTGGACGTCCACGTGGTGGTAGAATTGCTCATGCACTTTCGTGAAGAAGGCCATCAAGTCCACGCGGACGAGACGGCCGGCGAGGCTCGAAGCGAATTCCTTGGCTTGGGCGTATGACGTCATCTTTCTACTTGCGCGCAAATTGCAGACTGGATTTGTTTATTTTTGGCGATCAGTCTTTCAACATCGCACACAGTCGACCAGCTACACGCTTGATATCGGACCGTGGATCCTTATACTGAATGCCATCGTCCCACCGCTCAATCGCGTCGTCCGTGCGTTTGAGAAATCGCCACGTCTCGTAGTTTGTCACCACGCCGTACATGAACTCCTCGTTGTTGATGTCGGCCGCGACCTCCATACCCAGCACACTTTGCGCAGAGCCCTTCCGGAAGTCGTAGTCCTTCGCCTCCACAACACAGACTGTCTTCTTTCCTCGTGTAATCTTGAAGTCCACCACGCCGTTCGCCTTTACAAACGACCCAACGAGCTTGGACTGGACGTAGAGACGAACTCGCTCGGGGTCATCCTTGAACATGTACACGACACACTCGAAGATGGCACTCATGAACTGGATGCGCGTCTCCTCGTTCGTGGTCACATTCTGGTACGCCCACGTCTTGGTGTCGATGACCTTCATGAGATCATCCAGCACGTTGTCGTGAATGCCTTCCGCGTTCTGCATGAGGTCGAAGAAAGGCCCCGACGTGACGTTGCCGTCGTCGGTGCGGAAGCGCTTCGGTAGTTGCTCGTACTCGATCGCAGAGAACGCCGTTCTCCCGTCCTTGCCAGCTTTTGGACGCAAGACACTGTTGAGCTCTTCCCAGTCATGCTTGCGCTTTTTGGGGAACTTCGCGATGCGCTCCTCCTCCAGTCGTTTCGCCTCGGCTATACGTTCGGCGATGCGCGCCGCCTCCTCCGCTTGAGCCTTGACCTTCTCTGCTTCAGCCTTCGCCTTCTCTGACTCGAGTTTTTCAGTCTCCATCTCCATCCTGATCTGGTTGATCATCCGGGTCTTGCGGAGTTCAGTGAAACCGAGCTCCTCGCGCAGGGTAGCTTCATCGTTCACGGGGACTTGCACAAGCACATGAATGCGTTCCTCTCCGAGATCTCCACTGAAGGCATTGGAGAGAAGTCGAGAAGCGGGGAGCGCGTTGAACTCGACGTCGTCTGCCGCCGCATCCTCTTCAGGAAGCCAATCTCCATCTCTGCGCGCGAGCGATAGCCGGAGACTTGCCGCGTCAATGTCCCCCAGAAGGAAGGGTCGTTGAACGCAAATGGCGCTCTTGAGTTGGCTAACAGTATGGTCGGGCGCGATGTCCACGTGGAATGCCTGCGCGTCCAAGCGCTGGATCAAGCAGAACAGCAGCATTCTCGTGTTCTAATTGCGTTTTGTCAATGCAGGTCAGCAAGACAAGACTTGCCACGTGGAGCGTCATACCAGTATGATTGGATCATTTATTGACCAATCAGAGTCAGGTTCGCCACCTCGTGCTCATAGAACTCGATCGCCTCCGCGATGTCCTCGTTGATCGTGGTCTGCTGCAACGGCTTCTTGGACCTGGCGGAAGTCGTGGTGGAACTCACGTCATGTGGAATGACCTAATGGAGCAGCTCAACGAACAATTGACCCGCCTCGATGAGATCAGCACACGCACGCGCAAGAGCACACACACCGTAACGTCACATGATAAATTATCTTTTTGACTTGACCAACTCAACAACAAAAGCCTTCATCTCCTCCAGCATCTTCATGGCGGCTTCTTGTCGGGCGATGGTGGCATCTTGGCGAGTCCTGATCTCTTCGAGCGCAGCCTCTTGTTGCTTCTTCATCTCTTCGAACGCGGCTTCTTGTTGCTTCTTCATCTCTTCTTGCCGCGCCATGTACAGGTCCATCTTCTGACCGAGCCGTCTGATCTTGGCGTTCGTCACTCGTGACGACAAGTTCACAACCCGCCGAATCTTCGCGCCGACGGCAGTATTGACTTCTTCATCAAGCGCGTTCTCGATGTCCTCCATCGCCTCACCGACTTCCTTGGCGACGGCTTTGTCTATCTCTTCATCCCGGGAGACTTGATTGTCGGCCACCTCGCGTTGCAGCTCCTCGAACTCTCCGCGGAGAATGTTGAGCGACTCCTCCACATCAACTGCATTTGCGTAGGTGCTCTGGACTTCCGCAACCCACTCATTCACGTCTGCGACGGCCGCATCCATGTACTTCATCACAAACTTGACCACTGGCTTCTCCTCTATCTTTGCGACTTCCTTGGCTTGAGCAGCAGCCTCTCGCATGGACTTGGCGATCTCGTCGTCGGCGCCGGCGATCATGTCGCGCAGTTCTTGGCTGAGCTGGTTGAACTCAGGATGCCACACCATCGACTTACTGAAGCGGCGACTGTCGGGCCCGCACACCTCACACCGAGTAGCAGCACACGGGATACGCTCGCGAAGACACATGTGGTGTAGCTTGAAGTTGTGACCTTGCGCCGAGTCCTCGTACTTGCGTCGGTCCTCGTCAAGAGAGTTGATCACGTACTCGACGCGGTCGACGAAGTTGGCCCACTTCTTCTTGAGACGCTCCGAACCGATCTTCTTGTTGGATCTCGCGCGGTAGAACGTGGACTGCAAAAACACATCAACCAGATACTCATGATCTCCATACTCAGGGTCAATGTCGTCGGTGTCGAATGTCACGCCATATCCGAAGTTGCACCACGGTTTCCGACTGCGTGCCTTCTCCTCCTCGACCTGCTCGTCCGTTAACCAGAGAGTCAAACGGTCATGATGGACCTTCGGGGCCGAGCCCAGTTCATGACTCTCTGGCAACGCTACACCTTCGTCAAGCGGGATCAAACGGTCATGATGGACCTTCGAGGCCGAGCCCAGTTCATGATCATCCACTTGACCTGTCGGAAACGGAGCGATCAAACGGTCATGATGGACCTCCGGGGCCGAGCCCAGTTCAAGACCACTCCGCTCCTCCAGTTGGTGACGAGCGTCAAGCGAAGAAGCGATCAAGCGGCCATGGGGGGCCTCCGAGACGCAACCGTCCAGTTCATGACCGCTCTCCGCTCGACCGGCGAGTAGATCCTCCGACTCGGATTCACTGCTATCTACTACAGCGGGAGTTAGTCACATGCCTTCGACTTCGACACATAGACCACGTACCGCGAAACGGATCATATTCGACAGCTTGAGCGAACGCGTGAGACTTCCATAGAGAGCAGACGCTTTAGTCACCTACCAGATTCCTCGCCGGCGCTGAAAGAGAGAGTGGTTGGAATCGAGACCGCTTCACTCATGGACGAAAAAACCAAAATGGAGAAATAACCTTGAGGTTGGAGTCCAGCGCGCTTAAGACTGACCAATCAAATCGCTTTATTTGTACACGTGGCAGAAAGAATACATTCTCTGTATTAAACACACAAGCAATTGTTGGAATGAAACAGATTCTGTTAAGGTGAATGTATCATCAACAGAAACATACAGTTCTAAACAGTTTCAAACATATCGTTTTTGGGTGGCAACGGCTCTTCTGTCACAAACGAATTCGCGATGGACTCGGGACGAGCAGTCTCCGTTTCTCGCGCCGCCGATGGCGAGACTTGTACGGTGAAGAGCGCGCCGCGCGACCCCTTCAATCTCCTCGGTGCTCGCCGCGCTCAACCAAACTCAGCCCCCACCGCCCGGTACACAGCTCCCGAACGTGAGGAGGAGAAATGCGAGGAAACCGCGGAGGAGTACTTGGCGAACGCCGCGACTGAGAGGAGCGAAAATGCAACGTTGGTGATGATCAGCGCAGGTGCGTGAGTGTATGTCAATCTAACCTGTGCGCTCTTGGTCTCTAATTCTGATTGTGCAGCCAAGCACAAGGGCGAGCCAGACTGTCCTGAACTGGGCGATCATGAACCTTGCCTCGATGCTCGGAAGGTCGCTGACCGTTTGATCGCTTCGGGTCAGGATACCTGCGAAGGGTCGGATTTGCCAGGAAGCCATGGACTGAGCCTAGATGCTTCGGAGGTCGATGACCGTTTGGCTTTCTGGCTCACCGACGACCAGCTCGAAGAAGAGAAGCAGAAGTGCTTGAAGCCGTGGAGCCGCCTCGGGCGCGATCATCGTCAGTTCGACACAATTGGCATCGCTTGTGACTCAGACGACCGCGATTTCCTAATTGACGCATTCTTGCAATCCACTTTCTATCGCACAAGGGGGATCAAGAAACTCAACCCAGATCGCCTTCGCAAGAAGTGGGATTCGTTCGTTAAAGATATCCCGCTGACTCTCGGCAACCTCGAGACGTACGAGCGAGAGTACTTGGACTCGGCCCCCGGCTTCGCCTACAAGTTGCACCTGATGTGCCTGCTGGAACGGATCCCGTGCGCTGTGCGCGCCGTGGACCGTAGCACCGACCCCGCCATGAAGCTCACGTGTCCCTCGTGCATCTCTAGCAGTCGGTGCTTCCTCCGTTCTTCCATGCTGGATCCTCGCTTCGGGGAACTCTCGCCGGAGCTCCAGCGCATGATCAAGGAAGGCCCCATGAGTGTGATGGAGCGTGATATTATTGATGAAGGAAAGAAGCAAGCCGAGTTCGAGGAGAAGCCTGTCGTGAAGTTCGTCGTGAAGACGCTGCGAGACGTCACTGAGGACATGGAAAAGCAGTTGGACACGCTTCGAACAACATTTGGCAAGCACGTAGACGTGGAGGAGACGATTTCCATGCTCTCTGCTGAACAAAAAGACATGGAGGCAAGGCTTGGCGCTCACGAGCAAGATATGCAGCAGTGCGTCAACACGTCGGTCGAGTCATCTATGAAAGACCTACGGGACGAAGTGTACGAGACCGTCGACGATTCAGTTGCTGTGGCCTTAAAGGAGCGGCTGGAAGATCAGAAGCTGGAGATGCAGCAATACGTGCAAGCCGCGGTCAAGCAGGCAGTAGACGAACTCAAGGTGCGCGAGACCGTCGACGAAGCTGTTGAAAAGGCGACGAAGAACCAGCGCCGAAGGATGAAGCGTTTGTCGAAGAAGATGAAAGAGCAGCTCATCGAGATCAAAGACGCCATGATCATGGTGCAAGCCTCAACTATCAAGATGCAGAGCGAGGTGATTGACGCTCAGAGGAAAGACATTTCAGACATCAAGTCCATGCTCCTGGAGCTGAACCGCAAGCGAAAACACACAGGCAGTGGTGGTGAAGAGAGCTCTTAATATGGATATACGTTATGCGCTTGTGCGGTTGAGCCAGCTGAGTGCACACTGTTGTGATTGGACGAATACTACGTAGAGCATTGGATGATTTCGCTCCAATGAAGGATCGACCTGCAGTTTTTTTGCTCCAATGAAATGTCTACCCACGGTTCGAGTCTCCCTCATTTTTGGAAGTTCGAAATGGAGGACGAGGGACCACCGCGCAAGCGCCTGCAGAGCGACCCTCCGCCGAGCGGCTCGAGGGCCGTGGAGCAGGAGCTCGCCGACGCCAACAAGAAGATAGCCGAGCAGAGCGCGACGATCCGCGAACTCACGATCAGCCTCGAAGCAGCGCGCCGGGAGATCGATGACAAGGAACGCATCATCAGCGAGAAACAGGCCATCATTAACGAGAAGCAGCTTCTCATCACGGTGCAGAAAGAGGCGAGCGAGAGCGCGGCCAACCTGCGTATCCTGACGGCAGAAAAGCAGTTTCGCGACCGAGCGAATCAAAAGGTCAAAGAAAAGGCCGAGGAAGCGAATCGAATCCTAAAAGAGAAGGCCGAGGAAGCGAATCGACTCCTGTATGAAGCGAACCAACGCGTTGTCCAGGTGAACCGACGCCTCGATGAGGCCTATCGACGCGAGACCAACCTCATGAGAGAGCTCAGCAAGGCGCAAACTCTCCACATGGAGACCAAGCGCGAGGGGAAGGTGATGTTCGGATTCCTTAAGACCGGCATGGCGGCGTTCGAGCGCTTAGCCGAAACGAAGTGCGCGATTGCGGATCGTCACGAAGATAAGGTCCCGCATCTTAAGACGGTCGGTAAGCTTCTGGGCGATGAATCTACCACTCCGTATGGTGTCCAAGTTGCGCGAGAAGATCCGGAGTCGCAGCACTTGAGTGGGCATCGATACGCGATGATCGAGGGTACCGAAGCATCGATCAACGAGCGCTGCGCAACGCCTATAGGTACGTTTATTCCAACTGTGGATCCTGACTCAGAACATCTGCGTTTCCAAAATGCGTGTGAAGATCTCATGGGGCGTCATGCTCTGATCCCGGTAGGTTCCAAGCGCCGGAGACTTTCAATCAGCTCGTAATCACTCTGTTGCTCGTCTGTAGTCGGGAATCGTCTTCAATCTGTCGTGGTACTCTCCATACCTTGAATGGAAGGACGCATCGCCTGGAAATCTGTTCGAGAAGGAGGACGTCGAGCGGGCCTTGCGCAATTTGTCTCTCACGACAGAAGAGAACACTGTGTCTACGCTCACTAATTCAGTGAACGCGCTGGCCATTGCTGTCCCCGAAGACAAGAAAGAACTCGAGTCGGAAACGACAAGTATCCGATCACGTTTGAATCCTATCACCTCATGGATGAACGAGAATGAGGCTCGTATTGATCAACCCGAGCCGATCAAGCGGCGACTAACCATGGCGTGGTGATGATTGCAAGGCGATTAGCACCATTCTTCGCCTGACTAATATACACCCATGATCTTTGTCATTCTCCCAACTCAGCTCTATCCACGGTCGAAAGCTTTCTGGAAGCAATGGCAGCGGGTGATCGTTGTTGAAGAGCCGCTGTACGTCAACAAGCGCATGCATCCACTCAAACTGTGGATGCACCGAGCTTCTATGCTGGAGTACTTCGACTCCATCGAGCACAAGAAGAAAACCTACGTGACTCATGAGCAGTCGCTGACTGTTGAGGATGATTTTGTTCTGTGTCACCCAACAGACCGTGAGATGGTAGCAAAGTACAAGAAGGCGACTTTCATCGAGCCGCTCGGTTTCCTTCTCAGCGTGGCCGACCTCGAAGATGCGCCATCTCACAGCGAATTCTACAAGCGGATGCGGATGAAGTATGGTATTCTAATGGAGGGTAACAAGCCGCTCGGCGACAAGTGGTCGTTCGATGCGATGAATCGGCAGCGCTACCCGGCAGACTACAAAGAGAAACCTATTGATCGATCGTACACGAACCCGTATATCACGCAAGCGAAGGCCATTACGTCTTTATCAGACCATCCTCTCTTGGTGGAGAGCATGTTCTACCCGACAAATCGTAGAGCCGCGTTGAAGGACCTGCGAGTCTTCGTGAAGCAAAGACTTGACCACTTTGGCCCGTACCAGGATGCGCTTCAGCGCGACGTGGTGATCGGTTTCCACTCCTGCATGTCTGCGTCATTGAACATTGGTCTCATTACTCCCAAGGACATCATAAAGGAGGTTACGAAGCACAACGCGCCGCTTCCATCGAAAGAGGGATTCCTCCGTCAAGTGGTTGGGTGGCGGGAGTACATCCGCATGAAGTACATACTTCACGGGCCTGACAAGTGGTCGTACCTCAAAGGTATGAACGTGCGTATGGGCCGATCGTGGTATAAGGCTACCACTGGAGTCGAGACGCTGGACTGGTCAATCGCGCGGGTGCTCACGTACGGATATGCCTCTCACATCGAGCGCTTGATGCTTCTCGCGAACTACGCCGTGCTGATGCGGATACGGTATGAGGATGTGTACGCGTGGTTCCTTACCATGTTCTGCGATGCGTATCCCTGGGTGATGCTGAACGTGTCGATGGGTGTGAATGGGCTCAACCCGGAGCGCAAGTTCATGAAGCGTGCGTATATTACAAATGGAAACTACTTGAAGAAGATGGGACTGCGATTATCAAAGGGAGAAGAGCAGACTTTGCGGGGCCTGTACGACCGCTTCTTGAGAGATCATAAGCAACTGGCCAAAAGAGACTACATGCTCGCTAGTGCATTCAAGTAATGAACTCACACATGCACAAAGGCGTCTTCTTCCTTGTAGTCGAGCAATTCCTGGCAGCGCAAGTCAGGTTGGGCCCAGGTCACCATGGAGCGAGCGAATGAGTTCGTGAACTCGAAGATCTTGCCGAACTTGGCGTGGAGCTCAGCGAGTTCTTTCTTGGTGTCTTTGGAGCTGCGTACAATCTCGTCCATCTTCGCGTCCTGCTTCGCGACCTCCCTGATCAAGGTGTCGATCCTCCCTTCTTTCGTCGCGATGACTCTCTCCTGGAAGGCCGATTTGTAGTCGCGGTATAGACCAAAGATCTTTTCGAGGAGAAGGTAGTGGCGCACATACACTGCTGGGTCGACCGACTGATCGTCGTGGCGCTGAGCTCGCATCAAGCACATCTTGAACGCTTCGGGGGAGAGCAGGTAGCTGCGATGCTCTACGGTGAAGTCTTCATCCTGGATAAGTCCGAGACTCAGGAGCTTGTCCTTGATTCGTGGCTTCTCGTAAACCACGCCGTATCCTCGAAGCTCGCTGTGGCGAATGACGAACTTGCCCTCTTGCTTGACGGTCCACAGAAAGAAGTTCATGAACTTGACCTCAATGGCAGGATAAAACTGCCTGTGCACGTTCTGGAAGAACTCGACAAGCCCCAGGCGAATCAGACGTTCGGCAAGCGTCGCCGCATACTTCTGGGCGCCCTTGTAGGCCGCCATGCTTCGAGGACGGCAAATCCAAGAGTGGGCGTGCAAACATTATTTTCTCGAGCGTAATTTGGTTCGTCAAATATAGATGCAATTATGCGCGACTTCAAGGGATACGAAATCGTACATGTGTCCGGGAGCATGAACCCCGACAAGCTGAAGAAAGCCGTGCGCTCTGGCAAGATTACGTTCGCCGCGGACGACCTCAAGGGGAAAAAGGCGATGCTGGTGCATCCTATGAGCGCAAAGTTGATCCGGCGAGCGCAGGCGAAGGGCAAGGGCCTCACCTCCATGATGATTTCCGCGAGCGACATTCTGCTCGACCTTGACTGCCACGGATCGAAGTCTATCTGGAGTTGGACGGACGAATTCAAGACACGCAAGGCCTATCGCTGGGTGTGGGATGAATAAAAAAACAAAGCGAACGCTTGGTTTCACTGGCATGCTCACGTCGTGCCCTTTTTTTCAGTTTCCGTCGAGTAACGGCGTGTCGCGCTCCGTCTAGAAGGTCGGGATGGCCATCATCTTAGACTTCTTGCGCGGAGGAGCCGTGCGCGAAGGAGCTTCGTCGTCGACCATGCGTGAAGGAGCTTCGTCGTCGACCACGCGCTTCCTGTCGCGCGCCTTGGGCACTGCCTTGGGCGCTGCCTTGGGCGCTACCTTGGAGGCTGCCTTGGGCGCTGCCTTGGGCGCTGCCGTGGGCGTTGCCTTGGGCGCTGCCTTGGACGCTGCCTTGGGCTTCTTTGACGCCGCCTTTGGCTTCCATTCGTCGTCACCGTCCTCAGAGTCGTCGTCAGTTTCCTCGTCTCCGTTGGCGTCGCCGTCCTCAGAGTCGAAGTCCTCGTCTCCGACGTCTTCGCCGTCCTCCTCTCCTTCGTCAGATTCGAGCAGATTGATCACATCTCTCGCTGTCGGAGCCGCTTCAGCGTCAGCAGCTTCAGCGTCAGCAGCTTCAGCGTCAGAATCCGAATCAGCGTCAGCAGCTTCAGCGTCGGAATCCGAATCAGCGTCAGCAGCGTCAGCAGCTTCAGCGTCAGAATCCGAATCAGCGTCAGCAGCTTCAGCGTCAGCAGCTTCAGCGTCAGCAGCGTCGGTGACCGGAGCTGCTTCGGGAGCTTCAGCGTCAGCAGCTTCAGCGTCAGCAGCTTCAGCGTCAGCAGCTTCGGTGACCAGAGCTGCTTCGGGAGCAGTGACCGCATCAGGGACCGGAGCAGTGACCACATCAGCTACCGGAGCTGCTTCGGGGATCGGAGCAGTGGCTGCATCACCGACCGGTCGGAGCAATTCGACCGAGAGCTGCGACATGAGCTCATTGAGCGCATTGCGGATCCTCTGCGCGGTGACCTCCACGGCGTTTTGGGGATTAATGGCCGTTTGCACCGGGTTGTTCACCGGTGAAACGAGCGCATTAGCAAACAGTCGAGCAACAACCGCAGACACCGCAGCTTCCGCAACGGGAGCAGCGACGGGAGCTTCCGCAACGGGAGTTGCGGGAGCAGCGATGGGAGCAGCGACGGGAGCTTCCGCAGGGCTGAAGTCTGGCTCTGGGGTGGCTGGCGCTTCTCCCAGAATGCCTTCAGCTTGGGTAACGATGAGGTAGCGAGCGTTCATGGCTTGTTTCGACGGTCAATCGATGGTATTGGGGTACCACCACGTCAATTTTTGCGCATTAAAAACACTCATATTCTCCACATATCGATCAGTTGAGCTGGGTAGCAGCCACGGCAGCTGCAGTGGCAGCCTGCCGCAATGAAGCGAGCGTTGCTCTGGGCGCCGTCTCCAGTGTCTGCGGGGAGATCTCGCGCATGGACGTCTCTAACGTCATCTCCTCCCACGGAATAACATTACGCCGAGAGACCTTGGTCGTTTCCCCTGGCTCCTCCTTGAACCAGGCGATGCAGACAAAGCTGTCCACTTTCGTCTTCCGTGTGGAACGATCGGTCGAGCGCTTGTTCTCGCGAAGTCGGTGATCGTACTTGCCTGGAACCACCATGCATGGCCACCATATGCTTTCCCACTTGCACCAGCCGACTCGGCCCAACTTCCCGTCTTGAAGACTCTTGTGGAACTTCTCCAGAACATTGGCGTCCACGCGAAACTGGGCGTGGGTGTAAGGGTCAGTGAGCTTGACCCGCTTCAACGAAACCTGCGCATCCTTTTGCCGCTTCACCATCGACGTGATTTGCTCAAACTCGGACATCATGCACAGGGACGACTCGACTGGTGGAACTTGGGGACGCGCGATGCACCTCGATTCAACTCGCACGCCCCGGAACACAGCGGCAAGGTACGTCTCGATATTCCCGAGCAGCTGTGGAGCGCTTCCATTGTCATGGAAGCAAAACACTCTGACAACATCCGCGTCGTCGTCTGATAAGTCTTCGCGCGGCGACTCTTCGTTCGATGAGTCTGCCCAGTCTTCGTCCGCCGAGTCTTCGTCCGCCGAGTCTTCGTCCGCCGAGTCTTCTTTATATCCTGAGACTTTGCGCGGCGAATCGTCCGACGAGTCTTCATCGGATGAGGATTCCTCGGTTACGACTCGAGACGTGTCCACGACGATCAAACTCCAGACACCGCCGTTAGCGACCGGCAAGCACACAAAAGGCACAGTCTTCAGGTCTGTCCAGGCGTTGAGAGCGTGGGGGGCAATCTTCGACTCGTAGAAGTCCGGCTTGAGCAACCGCATGCGCTCGTACGAGACGAGTTGGATCAGGTGCCGCATGTAGAAGAACAGCATGTCTTCCGGAATCGGTGCCTTCTCCGTGACGATACGTTTCCAGTTCAGCGGTAGCATCAAACACTCCACAGGCCCGCCAGGTTGGCACACGTCGTAGGCCACACATGCTCGCTTGCCCTCTCGAGAGCCCTCTTCCTCCCGATCACGCTTCCGTGTACGCTGGACGACTTGTGGTCGAGCTGCACGCTCGGCTTCGGCAGCTTGCTGGGCTTCGGCAGCACGTTTGGCTTCAGCGGCTCGCTTGACTTCAGCAGCTAGGGCAGCACGCTTGGCTTCAGCGGCTCGCTTGAGTTCAGCTGCTCGGGCAGCACGTTTGGCTTTAGCAGCTCGCCTGACTTCAGCAGCTTGGGCAGCACGCTCGGCTTCGGCAGCACGTTCGACTTCAGCAGCTTCGGCAGCGCGTTTGACTTTGGCAGCATGGACCGCACGCTTGATTTCAGCAACACGGGCTGCACGCTTGACAACAGCAGCAGCACGGGATGCAGCGCGCTTGACTTCCGCAGCACGCTCGGTTTCTTGTTCGGCTGCAGCGGCTTGTTCGGTTTCAGACCGTGGGCCGATCTCCATTTCTGTGTCGGAGAAATAGTAGCCTTCGTCTGCCTCCATTTCAACGGTTTGAGCGGGCGACGTAGCTGACTCGAGTAGACGGGTGAACGATCGGTCGGCATAAGCGTCGGCATCCTCCGATTGAGCGGGCGACGTAGCTGACTCGAGTAGACGGGTGAACGATCGGTCGGCATAGGCGTCGGCATCCTCTGATCGAGCGGGCGACGTAGCTGACTCGAGTAGACGAGTGAACGATCGTTCGACACGGGCATCCTCCGTTTGAGCGCGCGACGTAGCTGACTCGCGTAGACGGGTGAACGATCGGTCGTCACGGGCTCCATGGACCGTGCGGCCGAAGATATCGGCATCTTCGTGCGGTCGCGTGACCTCAGCCTGAACGTCTTGTGGTTGGTCGCGTGGCATCAGACCGAACATCTTGTGGTCATACTCGCGAAGCATCTTGTTGTACTCCCGCGCATTCTTGTACTTCGACTTGAACTCAATGGCGCAGTTCACTCGCTTCTGCACGACTTCATCCGGCACTTCATGATCCGACACTTCATCATCCGACACTGCATCCGGCGTTCGCTTCACCACGAAGAGCTCGATGTAGTCGGAGCACGTGCCGTCAGGCGTTTTGTCGAGGAACTCGGTGATCTCATCCAGCGACTCTGGGCACCAGTACCGGTAATAGCAGTCTTCCTCGGCCGGTCGGACCGGCATCCACGCGAGAAGTTTATCGCCCACGTTCATGCCTGCTCTCCACGCCGGAGAGTCTTTTCTGACTGTGCGCACTCTCCACTTTGCTTTTCGCCACGCTGCCGTGAAGCCGAGGTCATGGTCGTTCCAGCAGCGCCCACAAAAAAGCTAGAAGGATGTGTCAGTTGCTGGAATCACACAATGAAACAAAGACACCACGTACCGATTTTTTGCCGGGGGTCTTGGCGTCTGGAGTAGTCTGTGGGATGGTAACCGTGTTGAGACTGACGTCCTTGTTCACTCGCAGGTGGAAGTAGCGGAACGCGCGCCAAGACTTAGCATGTAGGTGCGTCTGGAGTTTGTTCCTGCATGCCGTCTGCATGTTGGCGATCAGCTTGGGAACATTGGACTTCTTTGCAACGATGATGCTGAAGACGCGCAGCGCCGGGATGTTGTCGACGTGCGTGGCCGACTGCGCCGTCCATTCGTACGCGAGTTGGCCCTGGTTGTCTTTCCCCTTCCGTGACGACAAGTCCAAAGTCCACCCGAGAAGAACGTCGTCCTTGGCGATCCCAGCGCGATGAGCTGCACCCATCAAAGTTATGCTGCGGACAACAGTCCGGCCATGGAGATCGTGCTCCGTGAAACCGATGTCCTCTTCGTCGGCCCAGCGATCCACGAACAGCTACCAAGAACGAAAATGCGTCAGGAATGAGAAAGAAAGAAACCCCAAAGGTGCGCACGTACTTGCTTCGAGCGCGCGATCTGGAGGAGGGACGTCAGTTTCACGGTGTCCGGTTGCTTCTCAGCGCCAAAGATGGTCGCCAGCAGCTCCGAGTCTGCTGCAGGAGCGCTCGTTGGTTGCTGCACAGCTGGCATGTACGGCGCGCCCCAGTTCATCTGCGGCGGGTAGAAGAAGCCGCCCGGCGGGTACGGCGCGCCCTTCGGTGGCGCGTAGAAGAAGCCGCCCGGCGCGCCATTCGGCGGCGGGTACGGCGCGTTCATCGGCTGCGCGTTCATAGGCGGCGGGTACGGCGCATTCATCGGCGGCGCGTTCATCGGCGGCGCGTTCAGCTGCGGCGGCGGATAGAAGAAGGCGCCCGGCGGATAGAAGAAGCTGCCTGGTGGCGCGCTCGTTGGTGGCGCGGATGCTGGCGCGCTCGTCGGTGGCACGGAGGCTGGCGCGCACGTAGGCGGCGCGGAGGCTGGCGCGCCCGTCGGTGGCGCGGAGGCTGGCGCGCACGTAGGCGGCGGGAGGTGCTCGTCCATCTTTCTTTGGCTGCAGACTGAGCTTTCAAACATTTGGATCAACTGTGTAACCGGTTCGTGTAACCGGGATACGTTATGGTTTGTACAGCGCCCGACATAATAAAATTACTTAACAGCGTCAGAGCAGTTAATAACAGAGAGTATAGTGTGAGACCTATTAATCTAGGAAGACTTCTGTTCTGTCTGCCGAAGCAGCACACCAACGACCATCCGAAGCACCATTTTGGATGCCTTCAGCTGGCTTCGCACATGCAGGACCATCCCCACAAGAATCAGAAATGTTACAAAGACGACCGCGTAGATCCACCAGGTGTCTGGGATCAGGGATACTGTATAACCGGAGCACATGCGGTCTTTGTGTCCTTCTTTGTGCTCCGATTCCTCATCCGGGAAAGGCAGGAATTTGCTCTTCTTCGACGGGTCAGTCGATGCCGGGGCGACGACTACCGGCGGTGTGGGGGCTTCGGGAGCAGCAACCACCTTCTGCCGAGAGGGCGGCTGGTAGTACGCGCTCGAGGATGGCGCGGCTCGAACGTCTTTAAGTATCTCGTCCAAGTCATTGTAGTAGTTGTCAATGTCGTGCGGGTCCGACCACTCCATGAACATCTTGCCTAAGCTATACAAAGCCAAAGATAAAATTTTGTGTGGACCGTCTCTCCAGGAAATGGAATCACAGGGAAACCTGCTGTATGAGCCACAACCCGAACCCCCACACAATCCAGTTTCTCACGAAACGCATTCACCGGGGATGGACTGTATGAGACACACCCCGAACCCCCCACACAATCCAGTTTCTGTGGAAAAAAGAAATGACTGAGTAATTCGCCAATACGTAAACACAGGAGAATGTCACGCAATCCGGTTTCTGAGGAAACGCATTCACCGGAGATGGGCTGTTTCAGACACACGGCAAATCCCCACAAAAGCCAGTTCCTGTGAAAAAGAAAATGACTGAGGAATCCCTGTTTGAGTAAACACAGGAAAACCGCACCCAATCCAGTTCCTGTGAAAAAAGGAAATGACTGGGGAATCCCTGTTTGAGAAACAACAGGGAAACGCCACACAATTAAGTTTCTGAGACAAGGTGTGCACCTGTCGCAGATTCCCGGGAAACGCTGTTGCGGCGACACATACCAACTCGACGCCTGGAAGATGCTGGACCGCTTCCTTCAACACGGCTACGTGCTGCTCTCGCAGGTCATCGACTCCGAGAAGGTGGCGGAGATCGCCGAGCGCGTGCGCGCGATGCCGGTCGCGGCGGCGGAGCAGGGCAAGCGCGGGTCGAAGCGCCGAGCCGCCGAGCCGCCGGCGGTAAACATGACGAGTGACGGCTGGATCAAGATCTTCGGGCAGCGCGAAGGAGACTTCGACCCCTTCCGCATGCAGCGCCCAATCGTGGGAGATCTTGCCGCTGATCTCTCTGCTCACCTGCGCCAATACTGGAAGGCGTTCTACCCGCTCTCTGAGGCGAACGACTGGCACGCGTTGAAGTCCCTCCCTGGAGGCATGAAGCAAGCGCCGCACCGAGACTACACCTTCCCGTCCGACTTCGCGCATCTCGACCACGTGAACCTGCCTGCCGGGCTGATCGTTTCTCTGGAGGCTGGGACTCACCTGTATGTCTACGGATGGAATCGGCTGTGTGTAGATCCGAGGGACGAGAAGCTCATCACGCTCGACGCTGGAGATGCCATCATCTTCCGGGGCGATCTCATCCACGCGGGCGGTGCGTACAACTCGAAGAATGTGCGGCTGCACGCATACCTCGACGTCCCCTCGTTCAAGCGCGAGAAGGACGACACCAGCCTCATCCCGACGCTCTTCTACGATGACGATGATGCGACGAAGTGTTCGCTACATTGCGACTTCCGTTCCTCGCCGGAGACCCTCGTGAAGCACATCCGATTGCAGCACAAGGTGCGCTTCAACAACAAGGACAGCCTTCTCGACCACCCAGCGATACGAACCGGGAAACAGGTCGAGGAGTTCCATACCCACGTGATGGACCGCATGAAGGCCAGGCTGCCGAGCGACGATGTGGCCAAGCTAAGCGATGCTTTGGCCGGCGGCGTGCTCGACAAGCTGAACATGATGCTGCTCGAACAAATCACGACGGACAGCAGCACCGCGACGGACAGCAGCACCGCGACGGACAGCAGCAGCACGATGCGCCGCGTGATGGACCGAATGGAGAGCGTGCTGCCAAAAGACGAGCTGACCAAGCTTAAGGACGCACTGACCACCGGCGCGATGATGATGCTGCACCGCGTGCTGACGAAGTACAGCCGTGAGCAAGCCAAGCAAGCCGAAACGGGCAAGCCGGCCAGCAAGACTGCCAAGCCGACCGCCAAGCCGGCTAAGAAGCGACGCGTTACGTAGCTGCGTGTCGTTTCAATCAATGCCATTTTGCAATTTGCTCTCTAACAGGCATGTCTCTCAACATCAGTCCAGCCGATTTCCAGATTGAGATCACGAACCTCGAGCTCAATGTGAGCGGCAGCGCCGAGGAGACCGACGAGGTTGAGCTGGAGAACATCATCATACGCAAGCTCAACGAAAACGAGGCCCAAGTGATCGCGCGGCTGCAAGATCTGATCAAGGCCGTCCTCCTGGAACACACGCAAGGCGCGTTGGTCCCTGGAAGATCGGAAGTATGAGGAACAACTGTAGCTCAATGCACTTCATGAGTAGACGTTTCCGCTTCAGCCGTGCTCATTTGTTTCAGCTACGCAAAAAGACGCCATGTAGGCTCAGCAGCTCTAAACTCCTCTTCAAGCTCGGTCGAGTTGTCTTCGGTGCGGATCCGGACGCGCTCTAAGCCGACACACAGACGCCCAACCTTTGTGACGGTGCGCTTGCGGGAGATGGACAAGAACGCCGTCCGGATGGCGCGCCGGACTTGATCTACTACGAATTCGTGGGTCGCGATCGGCACGTGTGCGTCCGATGAGACTCGACACGGGAATCTTTTGTTGAACACCACGCAAATATTCTATAACACCATGAGTTTATTGGGAGGTCAATCGAGGCCGTTTTAAGTGACGTACCGGCTTGCGCACTTTATCCCATGCATCTTTCGCGGCCTTGGTGCACTTACCAGTGTAGATCGTTTCATGGAACTGCGTGATGTCCTCTATTCGCTCGACGTTACGACGTGTCAGCTGCGCAATATTCAGCTCACCCTTGACATCCCGCGCGGGTCCCTCGACAAAAGAGAACGCCGCATCCCGGTTACCCCTCTCGAGCACCCACTTACACCCGTATGAGATCTGCTTGTTCATCAACATGGCAGTCGAGGCTTGCTCGACCTTCTCTCCGGTGATTTGCTTGAGACTGGATGCCCGCTCAATCGCTTTCTCTCCGAATCGCAAAGCAGTCATGCTGACATTCGCCAGATTGACGTACGCCACCTTGGTCTCCTCGCGCGCCTCCTTGGTCTCCTCCCGCGCACGCTCAGTCTCCTCCCGCGCACGCTCAGTCTCCTCCCGCGCACGCTCAGTCTCCTCCCGCGCACGCTCAGTCTCCTCCCGCGCACGCTCTAACTGCTTGACCAGCTGTGCGTTCGTCGCTTCTGCGCTGGCCGCGCGTTCAATAAGCTGTCGCTCGGCTGAATCAAATCGTGGGCGCTTGGGTCGACGGCGCAATTCCGCAACCGTCGCTTCCGCTCTCACCGCGCGCTCATGGGTCTCGCGTAGCTCCCTTTCCTTCTCCGCGAGCTGTTCGCGGAGAAACGCGACGAGTGAGTCCGCCATGGCAAGTTTCGAAATGAGTGTTTTCCCTCCCGCGGGAATCATGAATTGCAGTCTGCAATTCAAATGTGTGCACCACACTATTTCGTACCTAGTACGCATGCACTCAAGTCGGACAGGAATATTCCAGCTCAGTCGGCAATATGCTCGCCTCGAAGGACTGCGAAAGCGCGCTTTTGGCGTGTATTTTCGAGCTAAGTGCGAAATTGCGGTCGGGCCGGGGAGATTACCCCCCAGCAACACTGTTCACCAACGTCAATCGCCATGCAGAACTGCGATAACGAAATGAACGACCAAATGTGCCCAGCCCATCGCAGTGCTCAGCTCATCGCGGATCTGAAGCGTGAAAACGAGATACTCCGTTCAACGGTCAACCACCTGGAGAGCGAGCTCTACGCTGTGCGTACGGACTGGAATCTCGCTCAAGAGGAGATCATCCGTCTCGAGCGCGAGGCTGCTGCTGCGTATGCCAAGCACGAGGCTGAGCTCGCTGAGTTGCGGGCCAAGCACGAGGCTGAGCTCGCTGATGTGCGAGCGAAGCACGAGGCTGAGTTCGCCTTGTACCGCTACAAAGCGTTGAGGCGATACCAAGCTGCGCAGAAGTAAGCTGAGTGCTGATGCTACAAAGAAGAGTCAAGAGGACGAGGGTCGTAGCACGTTTTTTGTTTTTCAGGAGTTGGTCTTCTTCCCTTGGCGCTTCCTCTTCCTCGTGGACAAGCCGAGCTGCTTCATGTTGCGGCTCACGGGTCGCGCCGGGCGAACCTGCGGCTCTCGTTCGGGCGATCTTACCGGGGTGGGGATTCTATACGACGGCGACGGAGGTGGGGTACTTCCCAGCATCTCGTGTGTTGGAGATGTACTTCCCATCGCTTCGTGTGTTGGTGTAGGAACCTCATTGATGTTGGCGATCGGCGATGGCGTCCTTGAGCACATCGGCGTTGGCATGTTCTTCCAGCGTTCTGGTGTTGGTTCATCCATTCCGACAGAAGACGGAGGTGAGTATGGAAGCGCGGGCGAGTTGGGAGGAGTATAGTCGTCCCAGGATGTCGGTTCTTGATGCACTGAGCCAGCGTCCATTGCGTCGCCCGCATTCGCTAAAGCGCCCTCTGCGGTCTCGACCTGCTTTGATGCCAGTGCGCGCTGCTCTGCGGCGAGAGCTCGCAGTTCTGCGGCGAGAGCTCGCTGTTCTGCGGCGATAGCTCGCTGTTCTGCGGCGATAGCGCGCTGTTCTGCGGCGATAGCGCGCTGCTCGTCGCGCTGGTCTGCGCGCTGCTCGTCGCGTTGATCGTCGCGCTGTTCTGCGCGCTGCTCGTCGCGTTGATCGTCGCGCTGCTCGTCTTCGGCGTCGTCTGCGAGAGGCACGCCTCGCTTCGCGCAGGCCATGGCGTGCTTGTACGCTTCATACAGGCGCTCCTCGTAGTCGAGATCATCCGAGCGGTTGTTGGTGTCAACGAGGAGCACCTCGCGCACGACCTCGCGCTCCGCATCGCTGAACGGCACCTCCAGTAGACTCTTCTCGAAGCGCCTCCACTTCTCCGCGCGGAAGCGCTTGCGCTTGAAATCCTCGAACGTGTTCATCTGCGTAGTACTGTGGCGGAACGGCGCAGTACCGTCGCGGCCACCACGGTACTACCTTTATTGCCCCCGGGGGTATTAAAAAAATGCGAGTCTCGCCTGACGCGTGGGCTACTCAAAGTAAGTACAAGATCGACTCCCTAATCGAACGTTGGGTCTCGCCCGATCTGTACAACCCGCCCTCGTAAGGGCACCTGATCCTTGCTCAAGTCATCGTAAGCGACTTTCGCAAACTTGCCCTTGAACGCATTCTCAAAGTCGTCCTTGGCCTGGTCATACAGCTTTCTGCGGTAGCTGTAGGTGCCATTCGGAACGCAGTTGAAGGTTCTTGCGTTTGGGGCCTCGAGAATGAACACGATGCACCCGACGTCTTTGCCCTTCCCCTCCGTGTATCCGACAATAGCGTATTCGCTGTCGATCTGCTTCTTGCGCTTCAGGTACCACATGGAGCGTTTCTCCTTGTTGAAGTCAAACTCGTACGGTTTGTCCTGTGATTTGTACACGATTCCTTCGTAACCGTCCCCCACAACCTGCTTGTAGTAGGCATCCGCTTGAGACGGCGTGGCCACCAGCACAGTCGGGGTTATCACGATGGACTCGGCGGATAGGGCGAATGCTGCTAGGGCCTTCTTGCGAGCCGCGAAGTCCAGAGCTGGTTGGCTCGTGTCGAAGCAGTCGAAGACATGGTACTGAAGCTTGGCCTTCACAGCTTCACTGATGGACTCGTTTCGAACGATTCCGCTGATCGTTTGAAGACTCAGCCCGTGCGCGTATAGCTCTCCGTCCAGGACGAGCGAGGCATTCGTGGAAGCCTGGAACATCTTGAGTAGGCTGGCCTTGATGTCGTCAAAGCCGATGATCTCACTGAGGCGGCGCGTGTACACTTTGACTCCGCCGTCCTCGTAAATCGCGAGCATGCGCACACCGTCGAGCTTTGGTTGAACGTACACAGGGTACTGCAGCTTGGCCTTGTGGTCCTTCCATGACTTCATGGCCATCGGGAACGGAAGCTTCGTCGAGACGTGCTGGGTCAGCATTTGCTCGGTGTACCCGGCTCGGATCTTCGCGGCGTATTTGCTTTGGCACTCTTTAATGGCTTGTACCAGCACGTTGGTCTTGTTCTTCTTGCCGAGGTTCTTTCCCTGACTTATAATCGTATCTGCCGACCTGCTCATTTTCATCCCATCGTAGCCTGAGCTGGTTGAATAGGTGGCGTAGCAGCCATCCGAGACGGCCACGTCTTGGTCAATGGCGATCTCGCGTTTTGAGGCATCAAACAGTGAGATCTGGATGCTCCACGTGCGCACTTTGTTGTTCTGAGTGTTGAAGAGTGGGCCCAGTGTCAGCGACATCCTTCAGCGGTTTTTATATATGAGGGGAGGATAAGTGTCGTTCAGTGTGATATCATAATGTATTAGCCCATACACTTGGATTTGTGCTTCTGATAGGTATTCCGAGAAGGAAACACTTCGCCGCACTCTTCGCACTCGCGCGATTCCTTGTACTGCTCCCGTCGTTTGGCGCGCAGGTTCGGCAGGGTCGGGTTCTGCTGGCAGTAGCGCATGTGATTGTGCACGACAGGTACGCTGACGTTCATGAAGTGGCAGAACTGGCATTTCTTCAGCTTGAAGGACACCGCGATCGGGTTCATCGTCGTTGGCCACTTGAATTCCCCCAAGGAGAAGTACGCTTGAACGTGGTAGTAGCTGCGACTGCTTTCAGGTTTGGAGTGGATCAAATCGCCTCGGTAGAGCAAGCATGAACCGGGTTCGATAGTGATAATCTGTCTTTTGGTGGGATCTGCGAAATCTGTGCACCGGGTGTACAGCACTTCAGTCGCGCCCGTCAAACTGAGGAGGAGACTCGCTTGGATGAAGTTCTCGACTCGAATTGTCTCGTGGCCAACATTGAAATCGAGGTCTCGGTGAGGCGCTTGCTCCTCGCTGCCCTCTAGAGTGCGCATAACGCGCAGCTCTTGTAGCTTCCACCGTGGATAGACGTTTTCGACGCACTCCTTGATTCTCGTAGTCATATGCACGAGCGCAGGTGTGAGGATGGCGGAGATGTCCGCTGACTCTTGACGGTACAAGTCGATCGAGTTCTTCTCGCCCACCACCGCCGCCGGTATGTACCTCAACAGCGGCACACTCTTTAGCACCAGATCGGTCGCGTCGGGCGTCAACACATCCGGGATCGTGACGAAGCCTTGCTCCCAGAACAGCGTGCTAGGGCCCTCCATCTTTGGGGAAATGCGCGCCACTCGCAGGGTTTGCGCGGCAAGCTGTTCTGCTGGAAGTTTAAAACATCTGTAAGAAACTGAATAAAACACTGATGGAAACAGCTGTTTGCTCCGTTGGCGGGCTTTCCCCTTTGGCATGCACGCCCATTCAGAGAGAGCAACATGGCCGACAAGGTGGTGGATGCCTTCGACGCGCAAATGACGAGCCTGCACAGGATGGCTCGGCGCATCAAAGCGAAGTACAATTGCTGCGAGACGCCGAATCTTGCCGCGATGCGCACTGCGGGCGACGACCTACAGGAGCTGAGGGAAAAAGCGCGCCTCGCCGCTTTGCGTGCGCTACAAGTTGTCGACGGTCGAGAGAGAAAAGGCGCGCTCTGGGAACTGCGACGTCTCAACGCTGTATATGCGAAGAGATTCAGCCTGCTGCAGCGCCGCGAGGAGCGCGCTACTGCGCGTGAAGAACAGACCGACGCGTGCTTCTGCACTGAGTTGCTGTCGAACGGGACGGAGCTCTGGACCTGCCAACACTGCGGCAATTCAGTGCACAGCGTGTGCCTTCTCAGGTACCACGCCGAGATCGACGTGGGCAAATGCCCGTACTGCCGGAGAACGTAAATTTTAATGCACTGGATTTGAGTGGCTCTTCAATTATAATATAGATGTTGCCGGAGGTGTTGCTCCGCTCTTTTAAAGAGATCTCGAATCTCCCTGTACAGAAGAATCCTGCGCTGGTTGAAGATCTGCTAAACACGGCAATTCCCACCGCAAGCGACCCTGCGTATGTGATCTACCAATTCAATCGTTACAAGTACCTTGCAGACAAGCGCCGTTTTGTTGCTGACATATCCGACTTCCAGCCGTATGAGTCGATGATTCTATGGACGGATAAGGACGACATTCTAAGCTTCTTCAAGCTGCGCGGTGAGATAGAAATGGAATGGCACGACGAACTCAATCAATTCAAGGTATGGGCAGCTTCACCATCCGACTTGCGGGCCGACTCCGCATCCGACACACAGAAACCCGATACGCTAGATACAGAGATGCTTGCATCCTTCATAGACGATAGTGACGATCAAATGGATCGCCTGTATTGCCGTGTTGCGCAGCTGCAGCTGAACAGCCAAGCGGTTGCACAACGAACTGGGAACTAAGCTGCTGGCGCAAGAATGCGCGACTCAGATGCAACGGAACACGCTGAACGGCGGAGTGGTTGCTCGGCGAACTGGCCACTAGCTCGCAACTCAGATGGAAGAACAATAGACTCTGCGAGGATTTTTAAGACGATGCGACCTTTCCCCCAGTGAGAAAGGCGCGTGGACTTTTTTTTGAGAGGACACGACCTTTATAATAGTGAGGACGACGCAGATAATGGACAACTCCACAGTTTATTGCCACGGAATTCCAGTGCCAAGAGTGAACGATCGCCAATACCATTTCCACAATCGAATGACTTGCATTTATGGAAGCTCAGGCAGTGGAAAATCCGCATTGACTCAGCACATTCTAAACACGCTTCGGGACATCGTGCCCATCGCCATTGTGGCGTGTCCCACGGCAACCATGAACGGGGATTACGACAAGATCGTTCCGGACCAGTGCATCTACGACGATATGACGAAACCACTCATCCAAAACATATTCCAGCGCCAACAGAACGTTGTCGCGATGTATCAGATGGTTCGGGATCACCGCCTTCTGTCGAAGTTGTTCTATATGGTAGCAGACCACGAGGCGCGATGTAAAGCTGATAGAGTCAAGGCAATATACCAAAAAGGATGCGCGGATGTCACTGCTGGTTGCAAGGAGGATGAGATTGAGGCCGTGACAGAAGACTTAACGATACTGTATCACAAGAAGCTCGTCAAGATCATGCGCAATGCTATCAACGGGAAACTCGGCGAGCTCAAGCAGAAGCCTCTGACGGAAGTGCAGCGGTCTCTCGTCTCCAACTTCAATATCAATCCGTCCCTTTTGTTGATTGCAGATGACTGTATGGCTACCGTAAAAGATTGGTCCGCACTGGAGGAGACAAAAAAATTGTTCTTTCAGGGCCGCCACTACCACATCACGACAATCATCCTGTGCCAAGCTGAAACCCTCCTCCCCACACAGCTGCGCGCTAATGCGCACATCACCATTTTTACGACGGAGTCTGTGGTGAACACCTTCATTGGCAAGGCGGCGGCGGGGTACTCGAATGACGAGAAGAAAAAAATTTCGAAGATAGCTCAGGTCATCTTTGCTCCCAGCCCTGATCAGGCGCGACCGAACTATAAGAAATTGGTGATCTTTGGGGCAATCGTTCGGACCGATCATCGTGTACAGTATATGATCGGTTGCCCTCGGAAGAAGCGCTTCGGTTCAGAAGCATTGTGGCGCCTTTGTGAAGAAGTCAAACGCGAATCCTTGATGTCCAGAGACAACACGTTTAACAGGATGTTCTGCATCAAGCCAAAACCGTCACTGCAATCCATTTAGTGTTCTAGATTTCACCCGAATGTTATTTGAAGGGACGCGCACGCGTGCAACGACCGTACGTTCGTACGGTACAAAGTTGCGCTTGAGGGCGTCCCCTCAATCAAGATCCCGCATTGAGGACAAGCAATGCGCACCAAGAGGCACAAATATAGAAACGGTACCAACCAATTCGACGGTTCACATGCGCTGACCGTTGGATTAAGCGCCGCCACTCATCGTACATGCTCCGCGCTCCACCACTCTTGCGGCGCTGCTCCACCACTCCCGTGGCGCTGCTCCATGTACGCAGCTCCACCGAGTCCGCGCATGCTCATTCCACATCGTTCCAAGTCGCATCAACAGCGATCTCTGCCTGCGATTGACTCCTCACACTTGGCTTTACGATTCCTCGTGTGGGGTAGACTTAGCGGCATCGTCGCTTGATCAAGTTGCCTACGACTGATTCATCACACTTGGCTATACAATTCCTTGAGTGAGGGAATCTCAACGGCATCGAAGCTTGAGTCGCCTGCGATCGATTCACCACACTTGGCGATACAATTCCTCGTGTGGGGGGATCTCAACGGCGTCGAAGCTTCAGTTGATTGAGCGATGGGGTCGAATGGAAATGGGGAGATCCCTGATCTCGACGATTGGAACACGGCGGACATGAACTCGGTGGACGTGTCGGACATGATGGAGATCCTCGATGCCAACTATCAGCCTCTGGAGCAACAACAACCCGTACAAGACGCCGACGCGGAGGCTGAGCGTCTGCTTGAAGATGGCATCGCTCGCATGGAGGTGATCGACACACCACTTGAACTCTCCTCGCGAGGAGTTGGAGACATGCTCAACGAGATCCGCGCTGGACTCGAAGACGGCGAGATAGAAGAAGACGACGCTGCGAACGCCGCTGCTAGGACGCTCGAGGGGCTCTGCATGACCGATGAGACCGCGGCGAGAGCGCTCGGGGGCATCCGCGCGCTTCACATCGACGAAGCTGTGTTGGCCGACACGAATCTCACTCCGACGGCAGCAATGCCGAGGCCCGGCACGCATTCGCCGTCAACTGCTCTGCGTCGGCACTTCAGGCATCACAACAAGAGACCTCGACTCCTGTACAGGCAAGCTTCTCCGAGAGAAGGTGAAAGTGATGCGGACGACGAAGCCGATGACGAAGCCTACGAGTACGTCGGTGAAGCTGACGATACCGTCGCCGACGAAGTGGGCGGAGCCGGTGACGACGAGCAAGAGTACGTCGACGAAGCTGATATCGTCGCCGACGAGGTGGATGCAGTCGGTGATGATTACGTCGACGAAGCTGATATCGCTGCTGACGAAGTGGATGCAGTCAGTGATGATGAGCAAGACTTTGTCGACAAAGCTGATATCACCGCCGACGAAGAAGAGTTCGGATACGTCCGCGAAGTTGACCCAGATCAGTTCATCCCGTACCGTTTGTATCATCCGAGAGTGCCATACTGGTACTATCTCGACGGGTTTGACGAACCGGACCAAAGGTACTACCGCAACAAGGCCAAGAGATCTGAACTTCGAAAGGACGGCAAACGCACTCAAGTCATGCTCATAAGTCTCCGTGTCAACTGGCTCAGAGCGCAAGACAGTTATGAGCCCGTTCACCGACTCGAAAAGCAATGGCCCCACCTCTATCGGCAGCACATGGACTTCATGAGAGATGTTCGAGCTCGCAGGTGTGGAGACACCGACGCCGATTGGAAGAGGTTCCTTGGCAAGATACGAGCAACCCCGGGGCGGCTCGGTGCCAACAGAAACGGCACGTGCGTCTTTGACGCGATCCAAGCCGCTACTAAGCTTTTGGGGCACTCCGACTACGCTTCGGCCGAACGTCTGCTTTTTGTCCAGGAGAGGGACTTCGGAGGCCAGTTCCCTGCCGAAGGGTTGACGAAAGAGCAGATGTATCTCCTGGTCAGCAAGCTCAACGAACGATCTCGCAATCGGTCGGAGCCGATTCTCCGTATTGCTCCCCGCGCGGAGAACATCATTCGCAAGAGTGCCGGAGGTCTGGTCCGCGTCGGAATGCCGGACGGAGTGTACCTTGGCCTCGGAAGCGGCCACCATGGAGGACCAGGCCACATGGTCGCGCTGCATGTCAAAGATGGCAAGCGACACATCTATGACAAGGCGGCTCATGACAAACGCCTGGCGTGGCACCCGAATAACGTTGCGTGGGTTCGTCGCTGGCGGTTCATCCTGCGAGTCAACCTGGATAGCAAATACAACCCCAAGTGTCGCAAGAGCCGCAACAAGCGAAAGCGCCTGCGCGCTTCATCGAGCTGAGTGTATTTTTTTCACAGAGTCACTTCCCAATATACCGTCATCTGAACATGCCCGGCATCATCCCTCAATGTCATGCGTATCTCTCGGAGAGTGCCGTTGGGAAATGGCACGAGTCCTACCGCTTCAAGCAAGGTGATAACTACTTGCATCCTGTGCAGCGAGGGATGCTTCTACTGCGTGTCGAGACCGAGACCAAACGCGCATTCTACTGGCTGTACAAGCTGGAAGATGCTATCGGTTTCAACGAGTACGTGGGTTTGCAGATGAAAGCTGAGTGTCACGAGATCATCCTTTCCTCTCGATGTCGACTCTTCTACGACATCGACCTTACGCTTGACGAGTACCAACAGTTTGAGTTCGCGGAGAACTACCTACTCGAAGACGCGCAGATGGACCACGTTAGCGAACACTTGGCGACGGTATTCAAAGAGGCCACACTGCTGTCACTCGAAGAGCACGGAGCAGAACCCGAGACGACGATCGATTGGATGTGGACCAAGCGCAATCGACCCCTTTCAGACAGTAACTTCAAGATCAGCATCCACTTAGTCAGCAATCTCATGCTTCCGCTTGACGCCTGCTCGGCTATCGTGAGTGATGTCAAGCACAACACACTGATGCAAAACGAAGGGTTCCTCGGCATCACGGAAGGAATGGCAGAAGCGTTATCCAAGGCGATTGATGAGACGCAATACCGACGTCACGGGTCGCTCAGTCTGCCGTTCGGAACGAAGCTCGGCACTCACACCAACTGGATTGAGGATGAGTTCAATGTGCCCGGGCAGCTCTACTTCATCACGATGCGAGACCAGTTTGTCATCGAGGACGTGGATCTCACCGGCTACAACATCAAAAGTAAAGCAAACTACAAAAACGCCGACGCGTGTCCCGCATTTGTGAAAGAGGCGCTGACCCATGTCGCCAACATCCGAGATTACAATACGCGCGTATGGGATCTCGAGGCATCCATCCTCAAGCATTCCACAATGTACGTGAGACGATACGCACCCAGTATGTGTTCGATCTGCGCTCGCGTCCACGACAATGACAACACGCTCTTTCTCATCTTCAACTCTGAAGCTGGCGTCGCTTCCTGGAAGTGCGCCCGCATGCCGACGATGCGACCGATCGTGTTCTACAGGCGAAACGTCATGGATGTTGAATCATTCAACCGCCAGAAGACGTTCATTCGCCGCGGTCCACCAAAAATAGTCGCCAGCGACATTCAACCAATTACCGGAAAGGACGGCTACGACTCCGACTCGATTGACGAGCGTTCGATCAAATGCCTGATCAAGCGGCGATCACCTAGTCACGTAAAACGCATCCGCACCGAAGAGCCGCTCGAACCGCTCGAGGCGTACGACGACTAGGACTTTCGCACGGAAGCCAAGTAGTCGTTGTATTGATCACGTATGTAGCCATAGTTCGTGTGCTTGAGCTCATCATCCTGTTCGCCATCTAGCTGGAAATAGTGGCTGGATTCGAGATTAAACTTGATCTCACCATTACAGGACGATCGCAGGTACACGTTTTTTGGTTTCAGTGATTTTGCCATTGGCGCGAGGATCTTCTCCATGACCAAGAGGCGGCTTTCTGGCAGATAGACTTGCCCGTAGCAGTTTAGTGAAGGCCACCAAATGCTCTCCGAATCGGGCTGGTTTCTTTTTGTGTCAACCAGCGAGGCCAGCTTGATGTACAGGTTTGTAAACGGCTCTTCGGAGACGAAAATACGATCTCGCAGGAGCTCCATTAATAGGTAGTCAACAGAGGCTACGCACACTCTGACTGACTTGAGCTCCATTACATTGCATGAAATCCGATCCCCCAACGTGTCAACGTACTCTACACCTCCGTCGCGGATGTGCGCGGGCTTGAGTTGCAAGAGAGGGCGATATGTTTTGGGGTTTGTGAATTGCCAGCTCGCCATATCACATGTGATGTATCGCGCCGATACACCCTCAGGTACCTGAACTACGAGAGACGTCTCGGTGACTTCGTACAGCCCGAGCATGACGGCCACACCGACTATGCCTGCGAGGCAAGCCTTCCCCGTGTAGATGAAACAGTGCTCGTCCACTCGGTTGAATTTTGATTCATCGAGGCGGACCACGTCCAATGGAATCGAAAGGGAAGTGGTAGGGTAGGTCGAAGCTGTCGACGCGATCGGATAGAGCTCTCTCAGGAGAAGGTTCCGGTGAATGTCCTTGATCAGTCGACGAAAGACGGACAGCGAGCCACCCGTGTCGACCATGAGTCTGGATAGCGAAAACCGCTGGTCTATCAGCTGATAGTGAGGATGCACCGTGCGAAGGTGGCCCGTATCTAGGTACGGGATTCGTTTATAGACACTTGGAGGTGCATACGTCGCATCCAGCAGGACTGTGTTCTTCATGCGCACCCGCACAGTGTTGATGTGGATGGCGCCGATAACATTGATGTCGGGCAACCCGGCCTTGCAGAGTAACTCTGCCAGAGTACTCGCATGGTGAAGATACTCGTCCGAAATGATATCGTAGTCCGCGAGCACGTCGTTTGCGTAGATCTGCTGGTCTTTCGCGCGGAGCGCAAGATCAATCGCCTTGCCTCCCGTCAGCAGAAGCTTGTGCTCGGCGATGTACGCTTCGGTGAGTTTTATCCCTCGATCAATCACTGGCTTGTAGTAGTTGAGCTGGTGCAAGATCAGTTCGGGGTCTTCCATTTTAGGCGAAAGTCTAATATTGTGTTCGCTATACTATAGTACGTATGTTCGCAGTTGCAGTTGGCGAATTGCAAAGTGAACCATGAGCTATGACGTCATCTCTGTACTAAATGATTTCGTGAAACAAGACGGTACGCGGATCGGCGACCACACGAAGATCATCCCGTATGTTCGAGCAAATGCCGCCGCTGCTCCTGCGAGCGGCCCGCTCACATTCGGCAACGTCACTGTCTACCCAGAGAGCATTGCATCTATCGTTCTAATCGGAATCGAGACGGCGTCTGCGCCTAAAATCCGACCGGTGGTGATTGACGCTAATGTGCAGTCGTTCCTGAAGTTGGTCGAGGCGCAGTCGCTCGAGTACCCCACCGGTAAGTCCTACTACAGCGAAAGCTACACAATGGATGCGTACAACTCGCAGTTGATCATGCGGGCTCCAATTATCAGCGCTAGCAATTTGGCATCTGTCAATGCGTACATCACAACCATCACAAATGGTGGAGCGCTTGACGTCCCCCTTCGAACCGTCAGCGATGCGTCATATCTGGGTGACGACGAGATGAATTACTTACGGATCGCCAGTACGGCAACGAAAATCAGTGATTTGGCTTTTCTCTTTTACACCACGCGCATCATCGATGAGATTCTCGCTCGGCACGGGTATCACGTCCCCGACCCGACGCGACCGTACAGTCCCTACAACTGGGTCGCTGTAACCGAGGAAGGGAAGCCCACTGCGTACTATCGAATGCTGTTTCTCCCCGTGTTCGACTGCATGGCGCACGCAGGAATGATTCAGACTCCTGAGATTCTCTACGCATCGTTCGTTTCGTCGCCTGTCTTTGCCAATATGATCAAGTCCATGGTGAGCTACTCCACCGATTTATCGATGGTCAACGCTCCTCAAACGACCAATAATTCTTCGGTTCAGTACCTCCAGCGGTTTCACTCCACGCTATTGGGCATGGGCGACATACTGATCAGTGGCCAATACATCTACTCCAAGGACTTCAAGTACAAACTGCATCTACGCGACAATGGCGAGCTTTTCGTGTGGGAGCTCCCCATCACGGCCTCCGCGCTGAGCACTCCATATCTGGCGGTTCTACGATCCAGGAAATACACCCGAAACCGCAATCAGTTCATAGGGTGCCTCTTTATTCTGCAAGATGACAAGAACGCTGTGATTTACGCCAACCCGACCACAGCCATAGATCCCAGCACCCGGAAGGTTACGTTTTCCTCAATGTCAGCGATCGCTGACACAGGAACGTATACTTCGAAAATGGCGGCGTTAGCGCCGCGGTACAACGTGTTGCTCGTTCCTGGTGGGACGTTTGTGATGGCGTCACCGGGCGGGAACTCGAGTTCAAAGCGAGTCAGTTATGTGGCAACGTCAGGCGACAAGAATTATAAACGGCCAGTGAACGACTTGGACCCAGACTGCCTTCAAGGCTGGTCGTATGTCGCGGAAGATGGCAAGACTGTCAAGGAAGCGAACGTGCTGTCATCCACGATGTCCGGGGACACCAGCCCATGGTGTTTCACGTCGATGCTCTTGAAACCGAGCAAGTACACGTCCGAAGGCATGGAATACGACGACTCAAACCTCCAACTGATCTTCTACACAGTCGGTTGGGACAAGGTTCCGTCGATGGGCTACGATACGGTTTACAATCTGTTCAATGGTCCGTTCATGACCACCGCAAAATCGCTAGGGTACCCACTTGATGCGGCTGCGAATACCACGGCAACATTTGCGTACTGCATGCGCGGCGATCGGTGGGCCACCAGCTGCAAAAACAATGTGGATGCGATTCTGTCTTTTGGGACAGACCGTGTTTCTGCAGCAGACTACAAAATCAGAAAGCTCTTGTGCGCGAACAACTACGATGCCAAATACAATGACCTGTGCGCAGTCGTTGCTCCAAAAGACCCCGTTGTCCAAGGTCTGGCTACGCTGAATCCTGGGTTCGTGAAAACAAATGCGTTTGCGTACCGCCCGTCACCATCGGCAGCAACGATCGATGAGCTCTTCATGCAGTACAACACATACACAGCCGTTCAACTAGAGTACCTCTACTCAATGCTTCAGAGTCCATCCGCTTTCACGCAGTGGAAAACGATCTACGCGACAGTTACCAAAGAAACCGCTTTCCCGAATGTGGATTTCACGACAGTGAAGACCGCGGCTTATCCGCCCGGAACCTTTTCGTTCTACAACTCGCTGTTTGTTGACAAGCCGTCGGTGTACATCATGTTCAAGACTGCATCTGGTGGATTATTCTGCGGTAACGGCGAAATGGCGCTTCCATACACTACAACCCTGACTCCCGTCGCCCCAACAGGTGCGTTTTGGAGTAAGGTGATGCTCTCACTTAACTTCGCGCGAAGTGGTCAATGGAAAGACCGGACATTCGTTCCATGCACTGCCGCCGACTTCGCCAAAGAAAACATCCCAACGGGACTCTATGATAGTTCAGCTGTCGAAATATCGGGGACTGGGGCTAGCTTCATCGTGTGCTGGAAGACGCTAGATCTTCAGAAGATCACGAAGTATGCTCGAGCTCTGTACCCGACCGCCAACCTGCAGAATGCGTTTTGCGAGTCTTTGCCAGACGCATGCTACCCTGAATCGGGGACCTACATCGACGCGAATCCGTACGATGCGACCAGCACTCGCCTGTGCGCTGGCATCAAATCTCCTGCTATCACCGATGCCACCAGAGCCGAGCTCAACAAGAAATGCACAAACGCGTTCGGCAGGACAATGTGCGCTAATGCAAATCAGCGATACGCGAAGGCAACGTTTGTAGTGAGTCCTTCACAAAGAAAGCTCTTTGATAGTCTAGTACCAGAAGGATTCTCTGGCTTGCTCAAATGTGAAGATAAACAACCTGGCGACAAGGAATATGAAGCGTGCCAGATAGGCTCAGTGGAATATTGTAAAAGAAATCCAACCGCCAAAGAGTGTATCACTGACTCGGCGACGTATCCGGCCGTGGATAAAGTGCGCAGAGAGTGGTGCGATGTGGATGCGCATAAGAAGAATAAGAACTATGAAGAAATGTGTGCGGTATACAGGATCTCAATCGACGCCCTGATCCTGATTGTCACGTTTGCGGTCTTGTTCACGCTCTGCGGTATGCTTGCTAGCACGCTTGCAGACATGAGATGGAGGCGGGTGCGCCCATTTTGGAGACGAAAACGACCTTCGCCTCCCAAAGTATAATCATGCGAGCTATCCTTTCCGAGACCGGGTTTGCATTCAGCGCTACTGAGTATGCGAGCGTGTACGGCAATGAACAGCTGCTGAAGCTTCAACGCAAATATACCATCCGAACAGTGGATCGCACGACCAAGATCCCACAAATCACGAAGACCTACCGTCTCGTGAAAGGACCCGATTGCAAAATCATCGAGCTCCCGCGTTTCTGTATGCACGAGCTGGTCACCAAATCGTATCCGTGTGCAGCGGCACCCATCGCACAAGTGGTCAACCAACTGCCCAGACATGAGCGAATCGAGCGGCTTGAGTACACGGGACAAAGTAACCCGAATCAGCTTGTCGTGGCCGACTACGTTGAAGACTCGTTTGCGCAACGCGATGTTGCGGGATACACACTGCGCATCCTGGCGGGACTCGGGAAAACGTTCGTTGCCATGGACCTCATAGGCCGTTTGCGATTGAAAACACTCGTTGTCGTGCCCAACACGTACCTCCTCGATCAGTGGGTAGGTCTTCTCACGCGATACTTCCCGCACGCGCGCATCGGTACACTGTACGGCAAGCAGAAAACGGACGGCGATATCATTGTGAGCATCATCAACACGGCCGCGGATTTAGGCTCGTTCGTCTCGACCGTCAAGCGTCCGATCCCCTGCGTGGGGAAGACCTTGAAATACATCAAGGTACAAGAAACCATCTCAGTGGATCAGCTGTTCGCCGACGTCGGATTCACCGTGTTTGATGAGTCCCAAATGTACGTATCGAAGGAATTCCGAAAGGTGTTCCAGCGGATCCGGTCGCGATATACGATCGGACTCAGTGCTACGCCGGACATCCGTGAAGACAAGCTTGACATCATCCACCAGTCGTGGCTCGGCCCCATCTTAGACGCAGAAACCCTCGATGGATACAATGTCACGAATGACGCCTTCATCTCGGATGCGCGCCTGATCGAATACCACGCGCGAGATGAGCATTGCAAGTTCAGCGTACGAGACGACGGCATGATTGACTACGCGTCGATTGTGGAAGCACTTACAACGGACCCACATCGGAATGCTCTGATTGTCGACGAGACCATTCATCTCATGCTGGCGGGCCGTTATACATTTGTTTTCAGTGATCGGCGGTCTCACCTCGAGCACTTGTACGAGCTGCTCCAGGCACGGTGTACTGAACTGGGAATAGCCTCTTCCATCGAAATGCCAGAAGCCGAGAAGAGTGTTATCCTATACGGCGGAGCAAAAGAGGAGACGATTGAGAAAGCAAAGACCCTCTCCACGGTGGTGCTGACAACCTATGCGTACTCGGCCGTCGGCGTGTCCATCACCAAGATGAACGCGCTGGTGCTGTCCACGCCGCGCCGCTCCAACATGACGCAAATCATTAACCGTGTCTTCCGCTTGGGCAGCGACCAAACGATCAAGCGCTACATCATTGACATTTGCGATGCGAAGATGCCGATCAAGCAGCAGGTTCGCGAACGCATAAAAGCGTATAACCAACGCGGATCCACCATAGTGAAGTCTCGGGTAGATGCATCGTAAGCATGACGTCTGTAAACAAAGCATTTTTTTGATGATAGATCCATGTAGCATGGCATCAGTCTTTCAGCATTGCATACAGTCGACCAGCTACTCGCTTGATGTCAACGCGAGGGTCCTTGTAGTAAATCGCGTCGTCATACCGCTCGATCGCGTCGTCAGTTCGTTTGAGAAACCGCCACGTCTCGTAGTTCGTCACCACGCCGTACATGATCTCCTCATTGTTGTTGTCCGCCGCCACCTCCATACCCAGGATACTCTGCGCGGAGCCCTTGCGGAAGTCGTAGTCCTTCGCTTCCACGATGCAGACCGTCTTCTTGCCGCGTGTCATCTTGAAATCCACAATGCCGTTCGCTTTGACGAAGGAACCCGCGAGCTTGGACTGGACATACAGCCGGACTCGCTCCGATTCGTCTTCGTTCTTGTCCTTGAACATGTGGACCACATACTCGAAGATGACGCTCATGAACTGGATACGCGTTTCCTCGTTCGTCGTCAAGTGCTTGTACGCCCACATCTTGGTATCGATCACCTGCATGATGTGATCCAGCACGTTGTCGTTGATGCCTTCGGCGTTTTCCATGAGCTCGAAGAAAGGGCCGGACGCGACGTCGCCGTCTTCAGTCCGGAAGCGCTTCGGCAGTTGCTCGTACTCGATCGCGGAGAAGGCCGTTCTACCGTCCTTACCGGCTTTGGACTTGAGCGCGCCGTTCAATTCTTCCCAGTCATGCTTGCGCTTCTTTGGGAACCTGGCGATGCGCTCCTCCTCCAATCTTCTGGCCTCGGCGATGCGCGCCGTCTTCTCTACTTCCGCTTTCGCCTTCTCTGCATCCGCTTTCGCCTTCTCTGACTCTAGTCTCTCGGTCTCCATCTCCTTCCTGATCTGGTTGATCATCCGGGTCTTGCGCAGTTCAGTGAAACCGAGCTCCTCGCGCAGCTTGGCCTCTTCATCCTCAGGTACTTGCACGAGCACGTGGATGCATCTTTTACCGAGATCACCGGTGAATACATCAGCGATAACGTCGGTTGGGTCGAGCTTGAGCGGATCGGCCACAACGCGAGTAGTAGACGACGCCCATGCCCCGTTCTCCTTCGCTAGGAAGAGATGGATCTTGCGCGCCTCCACTCCCGTGCGCGTCATATCCGCGGCTATCGCTTTCTTTAAGTGGCTGACAGTGTGGTCGGGCGCAACGTCCACGTGGAACGCATCCTCGTCGTCACCCACGAACGCGCAGAAGAGCTGCATGTCGAACACGTTTGGTTTTGACAGTCGGAGAATTGGCATGCCATTATTCAACCTCATGTGTGAGGTGTTTTAGTTGCAAATGCTAAACCTTATCTGTAAGGTTTTTAAAACGATCAGTCTGATCAGCCCGAGCTCCGCCCAGCCTCTTTATCGATCTTTGACAGTTTCCTCGTTGGGTCGAGCTTGAGCGGATCGGCCACAACACGAGTCGTGGACAAACCTTTTTTTGAATTGTAAATACCTTGTTTTGGAAAAACAACTGTTGCAATTCATTTTGCACCCGGCAATTCAGTTCTGTACCAACCTCGCTACTGCGCCCACTTGAAGATCGCGCCATGGCCTGCACGTGTGGCGCTTCTCAGCGCTTGGCTGGTTTCAAGCAGCGCGCTGAGCGCGCCGAGACGCAGGTCGACCGACTGATGGACATGCTTGACAAATCGGGGCGCCAGCATGCCGAGTCACAGCGCCAGCTTGCCGAATCACGGCGCCAGCTTGCCGAGTCACAGCGCTTTACGACTCACGGCGCCAGCTTGGCGACTCACTCCACCAGCTTGACGACGCACGGCGCCAGGTTCATCGGCTCACAGACGAGATCGCGCGACTGCGTGAAGAGTTTCGCGACGAATGTTGGAGTAAGGTTGCTCAACCGACCAGAAGGAGTTTTGGGAACTGAACGTGTATTTGGAAACAAACACACAACGCCTCCAGAACACAGAGTGCCTGACCACTTCAACCTCGAGCTCGCTTGGTCGAACTTGTGGCGACGGGAGATATTGTGCGAAACAACCTGCTGACTCCATCGAAATACAGAACTTCCTCACTCGTCTCAAGAACCAACAGAGAAAGACGTTGCAAGCCGAACACAACATTCGCGACCCGCCTCCAGCTACCCACCCGAACCCATACATGCGCGCTATTGAGGAAGAACGCGTCCGTGCTGAGGACGAGAGAACGGTCACGGAAATCAAGTTCTACCACGCGAAGCGCCCGAAGCGTAAGTGCACCCCCTTTGAAGTGAAGACCGATAAAGCGCACATCTTCAACATGATCCAACGAACGCGCAAACGTGTTCCTCACAGCGAGCCTCCAAGAAGCGACGCAAGACCTCAACGACTTCGCCAAAGTCTGCTGCAAGCTGATCACGAATCCGCTGCAGCAAAAATGAAACCTACATCGCAAGCCATTAAAGTACTTTATTCGGCTCGAGCATCTCTGATAGTTCTGTTTGGAGGTTCAAAGGTACGCTTTTTTTTATCGTTCACTTTGGAATTACCTCATCGAGAGTCATGACGTTTCACGATTCGCAGGAGGAGTTGATCCCGATCATCGAGTCGGCGCTGAAGAAGGACAGCGTGATCGGTTCAACCCTGAACTCGTTCGATTACTTCGTGGAGTACGGTATCCAGCAGATCGCAAAAGATGTGTTTGAGCTGCGCTTCGAGCTGGACGCCAAAGACACGATCGAGCGAGATGGAACGATCGAGAAGTACGTGCTGGAGGTGATCATCAACGATGTCCGCGTGAGCAATCCGACGAAGTACGACCCCACGACACAGGAGAATTCCCCGATGTTCCCCAACGAGGCCTTGGTGAAAGATCTCACCTACTGCTCGGGTGTGTACGTCGACACGACGCTCATTGCCAAGGCCTTTCACAAGAATGGTACGATCTCGACCGAAAAGCTCTCGATCGATAACACCCTGATCTGCAAGCTCCCCACGATGGTGAAGAGCCGCATGTGCAACATGTACAACCGGTCGAATGAAGCACTGATCCAGCTGGACGAGGACCCGTCCGACCTCGGGGGATATTTCGTGATTAAGGGAAACCAGTACATCATCATCAACCTGGAGAGTATGAAGTACAATGAGAGTCGAGAGCACAAGAACGAAGGATTCAAGAATGAGGTCTGCCGCGCAGACATCGTGAGCAAATCGGGCGACGCTTTTGAGAATTCGTACAGTTGCGTGATCAAGCTCTTGTCCAACGACTCGGTTGTCGTGAACTTGAGCATGGCCCAGTTCAAGGACATCGATGTACCATTCTTCCTACTCTTTCGGGCATTGGGTGTGTACTCCGCGAAGGACATTATCTCCTACATCACGTATTCGTTCGATGATTCCGACGTGATCACGAAGCAGATGCTGATCATTCTCGAGAGAGCGCTAACCAACACGTACAGCGATATCAACGGTGTCCTTCGCAACGAAGTCATGCCTGCTAACAAGAGAAGCGAGTCCACAAGACAAGCATCAGTGAATGTGATCACTAACAAGGATGATGCCTTGCAAGTCTTGACCCGGTGCATCAAGGTGTACGATGCATACAAGGCAAAGCTTCGGAATGCAAGCGACGAAGACGCTCTGAACATTGAGCGGTTTCTCCAAAGTCGACTCGACCAGAATCTAGACACGCGATTCTTGCCACACATCGGGTTGGCTGAGGCAGATCGCAAGAAGAAGGCCGCGTATCTGGGGCACATGATTAACCGTTTGCTCTCGGTTCATCTCGGCGTAATCCCCCCAACGGATCGCGACTCCTACAAGAACAAGCGCATCAAGGACTCGGGTATGTCCTACTCGCACGTGTTCAAAACGCAGTTCAACTTCATGGTTGTGCAAAAGCTGCGGCGCCAGTTCATGAAAGACTTCAAAAACAACAGCTTCGTGGATGTGAATCTACACGCGCTGTTCAAGAGTGCGATCAAGGCGGAAGACTTTGAAAAGGCCCTCATGAACGCCATCGTGAGTGGCGACAAAACACTGACCGTCAATAAGATGACCTTCAAGAACCGTCTCTCCTCGCAGCAGCTTCACCACAAGAACAAGCTCAATGTGATCACCACACTGCGCAGCATTGACACTCCAGACAAGGGCAACAGCGCAAAGTCATCGGATCGCGCAATGTTGCTGCGCCAGGTGCACCCCACCGGCACAGGCTACATATGCGGCATCACATCAGCGGACACGGGCGCCAAGGTTGGAATGAGTAAGCAACTTAGCGTGTCTGCGGATATCTCAGCCGCCGCCTCCTCTGAAGTGCTAAAGCATATCGTCCTGGAGGACCCAAAGCTTATCAAGATCGCGACCATCCTCCACGACATGACCATTATCTCGAAGAAGAATCTCCACAAGGTGTTTGTGAATGGCGACTGGATCGGATGCGTGCAGGACTTCTCCTCTTTCCTCGCCAGGTATCGTGAAAAACGTCGCCTCGGCGAAATCCACTTCTCCACGACAGTGGCCCATAGCATCATTGCGAACGAGATTCAGATGTGGGTCGACTCTGGCCGGCTCATACGGCCTCTCTTGATCGTACGAAACAACATGGCTGAGAAGGGGTATACGCATGCCAAGTTCAAGCAGTGGATCACTCTGACTGACGACCACTTGAAGAAGTTGCGAAGCAAGGAACTGGACATCGATGACCTCGTGCGCGCGGGCATCGTTGAGTATGTTTCACCAGAAGAGCATGAGAATCTCTACATTGCGTTCGAGTTCGACCGCTTCAAGCAGCATCAAACCGACCCTCTTCACCGCTACACGCACGTTGATATCCCGCAGGGTAACATGGGGCTTGTCGCGCTGACAAGTGTCTTCGCGAACCACAACCAAGCTGCTCGTATCGTTTTCCAGACGAACCAAGTCAAGCAAACGAACAGCTGGGCGCTAAAGAACTGGTCTAAGACAGCCCACAAGGATCACTACCAGCAAATCTACAATGAGGACCCACTGGTGAGCACGTTCGCGTATCGCCACATCCCGCCGATGGGCACGAATGCCATCGTTGCGATTGCCATCTACGGCGGTTACAACCAAGAGGACTCGCTCATTGTAAACCAGTCGTCAGTGGACCGAGGCATGTTTGATGCCGCGCATCTCACGTACGAGAAGGTCGACGTGGAGCAAAACGAGATTATCGGAAAGCCTGACCCGACAAACACGGCCGACATCAAGAGCTACTGCAACTATGAGAAGCTCGTCAACGGAGTCATTCCAGTGGGCACGTTTGTGCAGGAAGGCGACTGTCTCGTGGGCAAAGTGGCCAAACTCCAAAAGGGCGAGATGAAGGACCCGAACATCACGTACACAGATCGCAGCATGGTGTACCGGAACAAAGAGCCCGCCTACGTTTGGAATGTGATCCAGTCTTCCAACTATGAAGACCGCGAGCTGATCAAGATTGTCTTCAAGACGTTCCGATCCATTGAGATCGGGTGTAAATTCAGCTCACGGAGTGGCCAGAAGGGCGTGGCAGGGTTCTTGTACAACGAAGCGGATTTGCCTACGACGAAAGACGGCGTGCGACCCGATCTCATCTTCAACCCTTTGTCGTTGATCACTCGAATGACAACTGGCGTGATCTTCGAGGGTATGCTCGCGAAACTGGCCGCGCACACCGGCACTTGCCCCGAGGCCACTATGTTCAAGAAGCTGGACACTGACAACATTGCCAATATGCTCGAGCGATACGGGTTCAACAGTAACGGCACCGAGCGACTGTACAACGGAATGACGGGGCAGTACATGGATGCCGAGATCTTCATCGCGCCGCTGATGTATCAAACGCTGCAGAAGTACACGGTTGATACAGTGTACGCGAACAGTATCTCTCCAACAGACGCTCTGACCAGGCAGCCGCTACACGGGAAGAAGCTCGGCGGTGCACTGAAGCTCGGGTCGATGGAGACGGCGTGTTTGTCAGTCACGAGCACGATGTTTCTCCACGAGAAGATCACGAACCACAGTGACGGGATCGACACCTACGTTTGCGAGCGATGCGGTTCACGAGCCGTCGTGGCCAACGAGGAAATCAAGCTCTTCAAATGCAACAACTGCGGAGATCTCGCGAACATCACCAAGGTCAAGTCGTCACACTCCAGCCAGCTTTTTCTCAACGAGTTGCAGGGTATGTCGATCGGGACGAAGGTCTTTGTCAAGAAACCAGTCTTTGAGGTTGCTGAGTAGCCCAGACAAAAGAACATTGAACTGTATTTGAACGATTTACACTGATAAACTAAAAGAAAGAGAAAGAATTCGGCTCCACCAACGCGGGCGCAACGGAGTCGGTAACTGGGTCGGCGAGGATCTGCGCAACGCGTGCGATGATCTCCGCGCATGCACGCACGATGATCTCGGGCGACGCTAGGTGGGCCATCGCACCTGTAATCGTAGAAAAATTCGCGTAGACGGCGAACTTGACAAACATGATTGCCATCATTACGGTGCACGCGAGCTTGAACGCGCGTACCAAGTACCATGACACCGGCGCAATGACCGCCTTTCGTTCACGAATGTCATGGTCGGAGACAGAGGAGTCCACGTCGTCGTCATCGAACATGGTGCCGATCAAACTGGTCGCCCCATCTCGCATGCTCATGTAGTGTCGCTGAACGTACAAGATGAGCTCCGAAGTCACGTTGTACTCGCGAGACAGCTCGACGAGGCGATCTTCGAGAATGGAGTTGTTGGACGCCTTCGCAGGAAACTCATAAGCCTGCTCAAACGTTGCGACCGGCGCCGGTTCGAAAGCCTTCAAGGTAGGCTCGAATAGCTTTGCCGATTCGAATGTGGACTCAAACGAAGGCATTCGGTTGAGCGCGTTCGCAGATTCAAGAATGTGTCGCTTGCAAAATGCGTACTCTTGCGACGGCGCCTTTTTCATCGTCTTACAGCGAGTACCCGATCGGGTCGTTCCATTGCACTGGTAGTTCATGAACATATTGTTGCTTTGTGCTTGATGCCGGAGAAGAGCGAATGAGCGGTTTTCTTTCTCTCCCTCATATATACCATGAAGCCCTCCACTGATCTCAAGGGGCAGACAAAAAAACCTCGCAAGGTTACTTCCCGACAAGTCGCCATAATCCGAAGAGTCGTCTCGCACAACATCCAAACCTGCGGTCCAGACGAACGGATGGATCACTGCGAAGAGGGCGAAGTGGTTCAGCCTGTAGTTACTTCTGCGCCTTTTCAGGTATAGGTTTCCGTATCAGTTTCAACACCTCGATCTCCAGTTTTTCGATTCGTTGCAAGGCATCTTGAAGCCCCTTATGCAAAATACAACAGATGCGCTCATACTGGGTGACCAATAGGACATTCTCTACATCGTCTTGCGCTAACGCCGGGAAGTCCTTTTTTTCAAATGCACTAGTAACCTCATCTCCAAACCGTGATGCTCTAAGCTCCTGCGCTATGTAGCCAATCTGGCGCTTACCGGGTTCGTCCTTTCGCTGATATGCACGGGGTTCGACGTTCATAATGAAGTGCACTGCATCGCCCTTGCGTATAGGCGCAATGTTCTGCTTGAGCCGCCGATCGCTCGTTACATAGACACCTGTTCCTGCCACATGGACCCCCGAATCCACACGCAAGCCCAACGCTGCGCTCGTTGTGGCAGTGGTGGTCGTTGCTCCCGTCGTGATCAGAGATCCACATCGAGCTCTGGTGACGCTAACCGTGAGCGTCACTGATCCTGTAACGTGCAACGGGACGGCAGGCGCCGTATTCCCGATCCCCACACGGCCAGACGGCAAGACGGAGATTGCGTCTTCTTGTCCAACCAAACCAATACCTAAACGACTCGATGCAGATCCCGCAGCGACATTGTAGTGGCTGAAGCAGGCGGCATTGTTCGCTGAGAGAGAGTGGCCGATGTACACGCCTTGCCTGCTGTTTGCAGGTATTGTGCTATTGCAAATCACTACTTTTGCAGCAGTGCTAAATGCCGTCGTGACGTTGCCGATGTTGAGTGCGGTCTTTGCAGTGGATAGCGGCAGGGTCAGCATGCCATCCGTCCCGAGCGTCAGTAAATCGTTTGTATTAGCGATGTAGAACCCGTTCGGCACGACGGTGTCCAAGCTGTTGCGCTGGCCCATTTCCAGCACACTGTCCGTGTCTGATATAAACTGCATGGATGTCCTGCCCGTCGAGGCAGTTGTCGCGACGTTAGACAAACAGAGCATCGTATTCGCCCCACTAAGATGAATTCCTGACTGGGTTGCCGATCCGGCCATCGTGAGAACGTATCCACTCTGGAGTGTTGCCGTGTTCATACCAAGCTGGTTGGTCACCCCATTCATGAAGAGGTTTCCAGTATTACTGTTCGCTGCAAGCTTGAGTGTTGTCGCCGATGTAGTGATGGTAGTTCCAGTCAACTCAAGTGTGGTGGCACCGACCGCGTTGATACCCGAGATGGATTTCGATGCGTTCAACACGACACTCTTCGACGCCGAGCCAGTCCCGACAGATATATCACTTAGATATGAGGCTTCCACACTCGTCAGGTACGTAACACCAAGCGAAAGCGCAGTCGCTCCGATGTAATTCACACCCGAGATGGACTTCGCGCTGTCCAAGACCATCGCCTTCGATGCCTTCGCTGATCCGAGCGCGTTCGATGTGAGGTAGGCGGCTTCCACACTCGTGAGGGTTACGCTGTCTAGTGAGAGAGAAGTGGTTCCGATGGTGTTCACGCCTACGATTGAACTGGTGCCGTCTAACACGATCGCCTTCGAAGCTCTTGCTGTCCCGGGTGTGATTGCGTTGAGGTAGGCAGCTTCGACAGTGGTGAAGGATACACCGCCTAGCAAAACGGACGAGGCTCCTACAACATTTAAGCCTGTGATAGAGCTGACGTTGTTTACAACCAGAGCCCTCGAAGCCTTCGCTGTACCGGGCGTGATTGTCGTAAGGTAGGCACCCTCTACAGCTGTGAGCACTTCACCACTGAGAGAGATGGATTTGACTCCGATTGCGGTAACGCCACCTATCGAACCTGCGCTGTCCAGTATGACTGCTCTTGACGCACTCGCCGTCCCCGGCGTGATACTAGAAAGATACGCAGCCTCCACATTAGTTAATGCCACAGCTCCGAGTACCAATGTGGTCGTTCCAATCGAGTTTACGCCAGCTATTGAATTCGCGTTATCCAACACCACCGCCTTCAGCGCACTCGCTGTTCCCGTCGTGACGGCGGTAAGGTAAGCAGCTTCGACACTAGTTAGAGAAACGCTTCCCAGCGTGAGCGACGTGGCTCCAACTACATTGATGCCGGCGATGGACTTGAGGCTGTTAAGTACCACCGCCTTTGAAGCCGCCGCCGCTCCTGTTGTAATGCTGGTTAGATACGCAGCTTGGACACTGGTCAGCGTGTTGCCACCCAGTGTGATGGCGGCGGCGTCGACAGCGTTCACCCCTGTAATAGACTTGGCGCTGTCCAAGACCACTGCTTTTGACGCAGTCGCCGTTCCGGGGGTGATGGTTGTGAGATACGCAGCTTCGACACTGCCAAGCGATACTCCATCCAGTGAGATAGTCGTAGCTCCAAGCGTATTCAGACCCACCACCGATTTGGCTCCGTCCAGCACTACTGCTTTCAGTGCACCCACTATCCCGGGGGAAACGTTTGTGTAGTTGAGTTGAGAGGCAGAGGAACTCACCAAGACTCCGCTTAGCATCAAGCCAGAGAGTGACCCGTCGTGTTGAGTCAAGTCTAGTGATTGGGAGAGCGTTGCCCTTGCGCCCCCGTTTATGTTGAGATTGCCCTCTGCGTTCACAAAAAGATCAACGGAGGTGGACGCCTTGCTATTCCTTAACCGCAGACAGGACCCGTTTGCACTCACTATTTCAAGCTGCGTTGATGGTTTAGATGTGTTTATTCCCGTGTTCCCATACGGATCGATATACAAGAATGGTGTTGAGCCGTTCCACAATGTGACGGAGCTGTTCCCGACATCGTTATCCAGAACGAGGCTCGTGAGCGGCGAGTAAAGGCAGGCTTTTGCTTCTCGAGACGGTGCTGTCGCCGCGAGTGGGCGTGTGTTTGCAGACATTTGAAGCTATACTTAAGGACATCAGCATTAGGATCTTCGTCGCACTTCGATCTGTCAATCCTCATTCATGGAGAAAGTCGTTGAACTGGCGGGCAGTGATCATGCGAGTCTTGCAGCAGTAGTTCTTGATCCCGAGGAGAGAGAAGATGTCCATCATGTCTCCCTCTGAGCTCGCGTTCTTGATCAATCGCATCTGCTGGAAGAGGCGGTAGAGATGACCGATGAGGCAACCACACGTCGGGCACCGCACATAAGGGTACATGGTGTCCGAATTTAGAATGAGACAGGAAATGATACCCAGTATATACATCATGGCCCGGTCTCTTGAACAGTTCGCACTGAATGTCAATGCGGATTACCTGCTCAACAAGCCCCTGGGCGCATTCTACGTGAACGCGTCGCATAATAGTTTCCTGGCGAATCGCCAGATCTTTGTGAACCCGAACGTGCAGAATGTGGAGCAATCCTTAGTTTACGGCGCGCGCTGCCTGGAGCTTGACATCCACGCTCGTGGCGATGAGCCAGTCATTACCCACACGGCCGAAGTTCAAAGTGCTGATATTCCCAGTGTATTTGATTCGATCGCGCGGAACGCATTCGTCTCAACGAGTGATCCGCTGATCATCTACTTGGAGATCTTCGACAGCGACAAGAAGGTCATGATGCAGCGCTTGCGTGACTACATCATTCGATTCTGGGGCCCTCTGTTGTATGAGTTCAAGTGCATCGAGGATATGACATCGCAGCGGTTCTTCATGAATGTGCCTGTCCGTCAACTGTTGCGAAAGATCTGCATCGTCGTGAATCGATATAATCGCAGCGACGCCAACTTCAGGACATTCTTAGGAGACGTCGTGCACGGACAAACGGATCCCAGCAACAACTTCTACGCGCTCTCTCCTACGAATACCGCATACTACATCATGCGAGGTCGATCCTCCAAAGACGCCGTGCTTCCTGCCACTGTGCGCAATGGAAACCTCACGGAGGAGTGGGCGATTCGAGTTTACCCGGACAACACGCTCATGTCGACAAACTACTCTCCGGTGAAGTACTGGAACAGCGACTACACATTCGTCTCCCTAAACGTTTTGTCCGAAGACCGTGGGCCGCTTTTGATCAATGATACCCTTTTCCGGTACACCAATCTCGTGCCGAAGGATCATATCATCTCCACCACCGGAGCGCTGATCCGACCTTCTATCGTCGGTGAGAATCGTTTGTACACGCCGACAAATGTGTCTCCAAGTGGGACTGGTTCCGTCGCCACGAGCTCCTTTCTTCATACAGGAACGGCTTACGTTGGCAACTTCAGTTGGGTCAGCGGGGAGTTCACGTTGACCATGCAAACAGACGGGAACCTTGTCATCTACCAGAGCGGTACCCCCAGGTGGAGTTCCGGCACCTTCGGAACCGCAAACACCCGATTAGTCATGCAGCGCGATGGCAACTTGGTCCTCTATGGACCGTCTGGACCAATTTGGTCCTCGCAAACGTTTGGCAACCCAGATGGGTACGCCGTGTTCGAGATGGGGACACTGAGTATATTCAACAAGGCGGGGTCCGTCCTCAAGACGTTCAGGTAATGTTCATGGCAGCGCCTACCCTCTGGAGTTGCCGGCTAAGTTCATACAGGATAGGCGTGTCCCCTTCGTCGGCAAGCTTGTACACTGCATGGCGAAGCGATCGCCCCATCTCAACGATGATCGACCGCGTCGTAGCCTGATCGAGGCGCTGACCATCGCGCTCCTCGGCGTCAAGGTAGTCTGCAAATGTTGCGCTGGCGTGGCCGGTGATGGTGTCGTCTATGAATCGCCACACCGCCGACCCCTTCATCTTGTTTGTTGATGTGCGGGTGAGGCATAGATTGTCAATCCCGTTCACAAGGTCATCGCGTATAGCGTCGGCTAGATAGAAGGGATCGGTGGTTGGATCATAGAAGCGCATGCCTTGGAACGCGAACGCCCAGCACTGCTTTTCGAATACATGGTCGATCTCTGCTGCGCCGGGCGTAACAAGATCGATCATCTCACCGTGGTAGGGATCTTGTCCATCGTACATGCGCACGATGTATGATTCGAGTTGTTTTGTTGTGGAGTCGAAGAGTCTGGCAGGACAGAACGGTTGACTTGGATCGTGAACGGCGCAGCAGTAATTGTAGTTAGGCTTCGCATCATTTGAGCACCTCAATCCTGTTTGATACACAACGCCAAGGCACTTCCTGTCGGAGCCGGTATCCCGCCTCGTATGAACGGGACAAAAGCCATCCGGGTTCAGTCCGACGGTGCTACAGCAGCGTTTGCCGGAAGAACTACTGAAAGCAACACACTGAGAGCTCGGGAGTGTCGGCGCTTGGTATGCGTGATCGCTACAAAACCCTTCGGCACTCAGATTCCACCGGCACTTGCATCGTTCTTTCGTTGAGCTCGCGAGACCCCCACACTGACGAGTCAGTTGCGTGTGGTACTTACAGAATCCCAACGCATCGAGTTTCCACGGGACACTGCAAGGTAGCCCCTGCTTCGTTTTACCCCTGCACGTACGTGACATTGGGCTAATTGGGAAGTGATCCTAACACTTGCTCCAAGCAATATAGAAAACCCACAAAAATTGCAGATCTCAGTAAGAAACCCCATAAACATGTCATTGTAATTCTAATATAAATACAACGGATCCGTCTCTACATGCATACACAGTCTTTTTTTTGGGATACCAAAATTGCTCGTAGCAAGCCATATCAAAACGAGGATGACTTGGGATCCTTTGCCATCAAACCTGGCTAGCCTGGAAACGGTCGAAGGAGATGAAATCCTTGCCCTAATGTTGAGCTTGGGCCACTCTCGAGTTAGCTGGCCTGAGACTGCCAAGCGCGGAGCTAGCTGGCCTCGCACTGTCAAGCGCGGGATCAAGCCGCGCAAGACCGATTTCAAACGTGGAGCTCTCAAGCCTCGGGCGCCCCCGAAGCGCATCAACGAGCGCGTCAAGGGCCGCCTAGAAGCACTCGAAGCGGAGCGTCTGGCTGCGATCAACCCCGAGGAAATCCAGAAACGGGTCGCCGCGCGTATGGCTGCACTCGAGGCTGAGCGCATGGCTGCACTCAAGGCTGAGCGCATGGCTGCACTCAAGGCTGAGCGCATGACCAACGACGAGGAGATCCAGAAACGGGTCATCGAGCGAGCGGCTGCACTCAAAGCTGAGTCCAAGAAGCGTCGTGCCATCGAGCATGACGTCGAGCAGCCACCCAAGAAGCGCCGCGAGACCGAAGTGGAACAGCCTTCCTTGCTGAAGAAGCTGTTTGGCCGCTTCTACTAGGTCTTTCTTTTGTGTACCAAAATTGCACTAAATCACAGCAAAATACAATCATGGTGGCGAGTTCGCGCGAAAACAGTCGTCGAGCCCGTGTTGGCCTCACAGAACACGTTCGTTCTGTTGTGCTTCCCGATCTCGAGCGAATTCGAAGCGATCTCATCCAGAGACTCAGCACTGCCCCCATCGGAGAAGTGGTGGACTTATTGTCAACGAACATACAGCAAGTTCGTCAACCGATCGGTGATGACGGCATGAGAGCTCGAATCGCGAGAATCAGGGAGGATAACTTGAGAAGCCGGGAGGAAGTCCGCATCAGGTTCGGTGAAGCAGTACAGGATCGCCTCGCCGTGTTAACCCTGGAAAGAAACGATGCGCTTCTCCGCGCGATCAACGAACCACTCGGCGTTCTCCGTTCCCCTGCACCGCGCAGTGACCAGAGTCGCCTTGGTGCACTTCTCCGCACGGGTGCGCTTCTCCGCGCGATCCACGAACCGCGTACCGCGCCGCCGCGCAGTGACCCACCGCGCACGACACCACGCAGTGGCGAGAGTCGCCTTGGTGCACTTCTCCGCACGGGTGCGCTTCTCCGCGCGATCAACGAACCGCGTACCGCGCCGCCGCGCAGTGATCCACCGCGCAGTGACCCGCCGCGCATCGCACCACCAAGCGACGAAGATCCATCGAGTTGCTGTGTATGCAAGGACGCGCCAAGCGACTCCAAGTTGACGCCGTGCAACCATCGCGTGATGTGCATGGATTGCGCTGATCAGGTTCTACTCCAGTTGGGTACGTGCCCGATTTGTCGTGCGTCCATCCGTCGCGTGACGCGCATCGCGACGAACTAGACTGAGCAGAGCTCGTGAAACCATGATTTCACCTTTTTTTGAAAAAAAAATGTGTGTGAAACATAGCGTTTACGTCGAGTATCGCAAACTGCTGCTGCCTTCACTGATGAGGAGGAAGTTGATCGCCTTGGCCTGCACGAAGAAGGTGGCGGTCGTGTTTGCATCAATGTAGGTCGATGTGTAGTTAAGGTACAGCTCACGAGCACGCGAGACGTTGAAGTGGCCGGAGGGCTGGTACTGACCAGGGTGGAGCGCGAAGGAGTACAAGTAGAGACCAGGGTCGGTAGGAGCGTTGATATGAGCTCCGCCAAACTGGTACGGAATGTACGAGTTGAAGAAGCGCGCCGGGAACTCCGAAAACAGATCCACGGAGTGCGCCTGCAGCTGAAGCTTGGTGACGTGGCCAGTCTGGTGCTTGACGATGAGGTCGCTCGATGCGCCAAGCACAGAGTCCTGCGTAACGCCGGTGTCGTTCGTGACCTGGCAGAACCGGTGCCAGTCCTCCATATCGCCTGAGACCACAGAGGCCTGAGACTGCGCCTTATTGGTGCCGTTGACGGAGCGGTTGACAGTCGGCTGGAACCCGAACATGAGCGTCTCAATCGGCCACTTCAGCTGCACGAGATGGATACTGTCCGTGCTCTTGTTGAGGTTCTGGGTCTGTCGGCGATGCACACGCACAAGCGTGAACGCGATGCGATCAATGAAGATGTCGTGCACTTCAGGGAGGACGAACATGTTGTTGATGTACAGATCGAACGTCGAGATCTGCGGAGTGGTGAGCGCCGGGTTGGAGATCGACGAGATATCCGTGGCACCAGGGTTGATAATCGCACGGTACAGGTTCGAGGCCTGCGTCATGCGGAACGTGATGAAACGCTGACCGTAGGGCACCGACACGGAGGGGAAGGCAAGACGCACATCCTGGTTGAACCAGAACAAGAGAGGAATCCACAGGTTCAGGTCGCTGTGCGCGCGCTTATACGTCTGGTACCCGTCGTACACCTGCGACTTCACGTGGGCCGTCACGGGGGCAAGACTCTTGCTGTCGATCTGAAGAGCGGGCGTCGCATCCGACGGGATTTCCTGTCCCATGCAGCGCTTCCACGCGAGCATCTTATCCGTCGGGACGTTGAACTGGCGGTGGAGCACATACGCCTCGCTCGTGTACGAGTCGATAGGGTTGGAGTTGATTTCAAAGCTGACCTGGTCGAAGAGACGCTCGCCAGGAAAGTCACAGTGACGGTAGATGACGCAGTTCGACGCGTTGGTGCCCGGAGTGCCGGACAGCGAAGTGGCAGGCGCACGAACGACCACGTTGGCGACCATGTCAGCGAAGAAGTCGCCGTACTGCGGGATGGAGATCGAAACATCCGATCCGAAGGTAACGTTGTTAGCAGCCACCTTGAAGTACTGGAAGGCGATAGCAACGTAGGGCTTGTAATGAGCGTTCACAAACAGCACGTGCGAGCGCTCGAGGTCTGCAAGCGTGGGGTTTGTGTTCGACTCCGCGGCAGCTGTACGCCGCGTCTTCACTGCAGCGATGTTATCGCGGAGCAGCTGGTTAGCTAAAAGGAGCTGGTCCATGCGCGGTGGACCCCGCACTTTCGCAAAAGTGCCTTCGTGCTTCCCAGATTTCAATTTTCAATCCATCTGATCACACAAAGCAATACTCGTACCTATGGTTAGTAGACTCGTATTGGCCAGACTGTACATTAAGCCGGCAGTGAATGCCGACCCATCGATGACCCAGTCGTTAGCGATCGCAGCGTTAGCTGCAACCGACGGTCTCTGCACCCCAGTCGCCTGGGTATACCTTTGACCGTTTTCATCAATGTCGCCCTGGTATCTCATATTTTTGTTTTGTTTATTCACATTTGATACCGCACAGGGACCGTCGTCCCCGTTATGAATGACCACTCAATCAAGAGCCCGATCATGCACGGACTAGGAGGTAACACTACTTCATGTCAATTCATGAATACATTACTGTAGATGCCTCGCGACATCGCAGCCTCCTGTTGATGGCTAGCGATCGCTTAACCATCGTTGCTCACGAGCGTGAAAATGCCTCCTGTTGACATGGTTGCGTCTTTGGTGCGGCAATAACCTTATGATATATATGTTACCTCGGATACTTTGGGATCAAATATAATAATTAAAACAGGTGATTTATCAGGAATTGAGGTGTCGTACTTAAACGAATGAATTGCAGTCAATTCTTTTTGCATGTTCAAATTCTCGTCAAGGGCGCGCCTTCACTTTGAATGATGGCGAGCAACCAGCGCAAGCGCGCGCAAAGCGACATGCTGGGTGACTTGGAGACCGCCCTCGACCGAGCGCAAGCGCAGATCGAAGACATGAAGACTGCGCTGACCCAGGCCAACCTCACGAGCGCCACGCAGACAGTCGAATTGGAGTATTTGAAGAAGACACTGGCGGACAAGACCGAGACTCACCAGTACATCAAATCGACAGTTGAGCAGAGCGCGCAGGAGGAGAAGAGGCGCGCCGAGCGGGCCGAGCAGAGCGCGCAGGAGGAGAAGAAGCGCGCCGAGGATGCGAGCAAGCGCGCCGAGCGGGCCGAGCAGAGCGCGCAGGAGGAGAAGAAGCGCGCCGAGCGGGCCGAGCAGAGCGCGCAGGACGAGAAGAAGCGCGCCGAGGAT